>JAQFYB010000657.1:0-47001 GCA_034694085.1 Pogonognathellus longicornis
AATAGCTACTCAGCTACAAATGGCGTATTTCCAATAAAATTTTGAATCTTTAGCTTTAATTTGATGTATTACAACACATATTCGCTGACATTTGCAGCTGTAATAAGCAATTGTAAAGGGTCAGACATAAAATGAACACCCGTAGGAGATAAAACTCTGTATATGGTTACAGATTTTCATCTTGTTCGTATACAGTGTTACAATACAAGCGAAAGGCAAGACTTAAAATTTCTTCGCTTTTCTTATAGACATTATCTTCGAATGGTTATATTGAACCTTTGTACCTCTCTCAACAGTTCAGCCACCATAAAGGATTGCCGGTTGAATAGGATAGACACACGTTAGAAAATTGCATCTAAAGCCACAACAGGGATATTTGTGAGGGGTAGGTATTTATACATTGTATGAATGCTATACAGATAAATATAAAGGAGTTTCTCTCCGCAAGTCAAACTAATCCTTTCGAATCATTTACGATGTACTATTTTGGTTTCTTTCTACACAATGCAATCCGCATATTAAATTAAATGAATATCACGGTTTACAAAAAGGGTGTGCACACAATTTTACTCTGTAGTCTACCCAAAGCAGGATACGCAAAATTTGAGTGTAAGAAATGAAGAGAAGTGCATTACTCTTCTATGTAAGTGAATGAAATCAGCTAAGTGAATGGGTGAATGAGCTGAGCTTGTAATCAGTTCGGTGAACAAATGATGTGAAATTGGCTCGGCATAAGAAGGAAACGACAAGAACACTACTGCTGCACACTGTACAATGAATTGATGAGATGCTGGTATACTATAATTCAACATTAAACTAATAGTACAGTTTATATTACTACACTACTTACTGCTAGATATATATTTTGTACTATGCAGTATAACCATCATAGTATTACTTCTGTGGAAGTAAGCAAAAGTAAAATACACACTTAGCAGTTAACTCTTTGAGAATATTACCGCGCTATGCGTGTCTTTCCGAGTGTGGGTCTTCGTCTGGTATGTAAATGTTATAGTTTTACTAATACTTGCACTCGACTCTCCTAATACTATTATGCTGACTGGAAGACATTGACAAGAATTACAATATTATAATACACAATACACATGCAGGTTAGATACTTACATAGTTACACATCATATTAGGCATGCAAGTATCTAAGCTGATACTGCTTGTAAACTTACATATTATAAGTAAAGTAACTACATGACATATCTAACATAAGTACATAATACATACGCACAGCCCTTTGTACAGATATAAATATGTAGTATTGTATTATGGTACTCTATATTCATTATTGTGTAGTATAACAATCGACATAATAAGAAGCCATGCCAAAGTGAATTGCAAATGGGTGTGGTGGTGGTAATGGTAACTCTCTGCGGCTCTGTCTCCGTGTGGTTACTGTCTCTCCAGTGTATCTGTAGTCTGTCTTTAAATAGTGTGCAGCGTAGTGTGCTGTGTGGTGCGTGTGGATTTATATCGTGAAGATGATACAGCATAACAGATTGACTGCGGCTGAGCTAAAACAGCAA
Source organism: Pogonognathellus longicornis (assembly GCA_034694085.1). Classification (NCBI taxonomy): domain Eukaryota; kingdom Metazoa; phylum Arthropoda; class Collembola; order Entomobryomorpha; family Tomoceridae; genus Pogonognathellus; species Pogonognathellus longicornis. Next base: position 1,539 of record JAQFYB010000657.1, read on the forward strand.
AGTAAGTGAGAGCGAGAGAGAGGGAAAGATGTAGAGTGTGAGAGTTTGTTGAACGAAGCGTCATGTTGCTCCATGATCCAGCTGATGCTCCTGTCCTATCTGATTGTCTTAATTTTATTAATTTCATGCTGAGTATACAGTAACCCACTGTTTGATATTATACTACGTATCCTCGTATCCACATGATGAAAATCATAAAGGAAAGCAACCACTGCATTCTCGAGGAATCGGTGCTAGTCTTCATATCTCACATTCAGTAATTTCATCAGATTTCAATCCCTTCGCTTGCATTTTGTGCAACCAGAGCCAACCAGCATCGATGTTTAGCAGCAAGACGAGGGAGATCAGGTGGTAATAGCACTATAAGCTGTAACAAAATAACTTTGCAAATTGCACAATGTATTCAATCCTGCATTAAATTAAAAAAATTATTCACATAGTCATCATTTTGATACAATTTAATGTTCTGATTGCAATAAAAATAGCCAAAATTCAATCCGGTGCTAATTTTAGGTACCAGCTGACACCCCAAAATAGCGCCGGATTGAATTTTGGTTATTTTTATCGCAATCAGAACATTAAAATGTGTCAAAATGGCGACTATATTGTGAATAATAAATTAATTTTTTTATTTAAAACAGGATTGCATACACTGTGCAATATGTAAAGTGGTTTTGCTACCACCGATCGTGCAATCAGCACCTGATCTCCCTCGACTCGGGGCAAAACATAGATGCTGTGTGGAACACTCGTAAAACGACTTTATACATGTTATCTCGGGTTTAATAACGAACTGATTGAAAATTTTCCTCCTCGTGTCATCATTGGAAAACTCTTATATAATATAGTCCTCACTATGTGTGTCTGACTCAAAGTAATAAATTAATAAAATGTTTAGTAGCAACAACAAGGTTTAACTAATGCGTACAATATATTATGAGTAGATTGTTTACAACATGCATATAACTGTCAATGAACGCTGGCACATGTAACTTATGTTATAATAAGTTACGTAATGCAGATGTAAATAACTCATGTATGTTACTTGTACTTGCACTAATATACATTTAACCGTAGTAATATCCTTAGTATCCTATGCAGTGCATCTTTCAGAGATGTTTCATAGAATTAAAGGGTTTGAAAAGTGATACTGTATTTGTGTAAATTAGTGGAGTATTCATTAGGATTATTATTATGTTCAGTTTTCTTCTCAAATGTATTTGTTGTTTATTGGTACATTCAGCAAAAAGTTGGGTAATAAACTTAGGGTACGGTATATGATAGTCATTGCTTAAATTTATAATAGTTTGTCAACTGTAATGAATAGAAATTATTAAACATAGTACTTACTTACAGATAACTTATGAATGTTATAAGAAATGCTGTTTCCTTAAAAAGGGACGAATGCATTTTCTGTAGGTATATCTAGAAGATATATATAGACTGTTAAACTGTGTAGGTAGTTTCAGTTTCGTGGTTTGTTGATAGAGCTTTGTAGTCTTAAAAGAAAAGCTGAAATAGTGAAAATATGAAAGCAGAACACATTGTGAATATCTATTTTGGATAGATGTATGAAGTAGTAGTTGGGTCGTTGGTTAGATAGGTCCCTTCTTCCACATAATTTGTCATGATTGATGATCATCATCTTATCTCGCTTATGCTTGTGTTCTGATCTGTCTTCCCTTTCCTTCCCGTACATACACAAACCGGCTGTGTCATAAAGCTTGCTTTGCTTATTTGGTTTCCTGCTCATTTTCTATTCCTTTGTGGCTGTTCCGTCGTTATTATTCTAGATGTGACATCTCCCATTCCCTACCGTATAAGCAGATGCCTACATAAATAATCGGCAGGGTTCTACTGTATTTTATGCGTGCACTAATGTTTTTCATCGCTAGAGCGTATAGTTCTGAACTGACTATCAGCATTATAAGTACAGAATGCATAAAATAAGATAAATTTGATAAACGGCTGGCCTACCCTTTACTATCTCAAAGGATCTTACGTAGATATTGTCGAAGGGGTTGCAGTAATTTTTGTCAGTTTCACCTCGAGACAGAAAAGACGATTCATAGGAATGTCAGAAAGATTCTGATCTGGATGATCCACAGAAGTGATCCACAGATATGCATGGTAAACATGACAGACGCTTCCTTGGCTGTTCATACAACCATAACAAAATTCTTAGTTGAATCAAACATTTAATCTAACTACTGAATTCTGAATACTTTCAACACTATGGTTAGTCTTGTCTGAAGGTAATACAACAGGGCATTCTCAATATCTTGTAAACAAAGCATATTTTATCATGTGTTTTGCTTATTAACATAGCTTATAAACAAATATTTTACTTATGTGAACTTTTTTGCGGTTTCCTTGTTTGTTTTGAGCAAACTACAGTGAATTGATTGCCAGTAACCGAACACCAGTAACATAACCTTGCACTGAACAAAAACTATCATGATGATCCATTACAAAAGCAAATTAAATTACAAACTGAATTTTGCTAAAGCACGTTCAGTGATCAAGCACATTTTCTACAATAAAGTATGTACCTTATTCCTTGAAATTAAATTGTTTGCAAAGAGTTTCAAGGATGATTGGCCCCATTAATTATAGTGGAATGATATCAATTTTTGTTTATACCTAACATTAATTTTTCAATTATATTTATATTTTATACCTACAGATATAACAAACAACTCAGGAAATGAAAAAAAAATTGTTAGTTAGCAAGTGTTTTGGTGTGTGCCTCTTGTTACTTTAGTGGCTATGAATTTCTATTACAGAGGGTCTTTCTGATTTTTTTGTGTTGAGAAACATCACTCATTGAAACTGCACAGACTGCTCTGATTTCGATATTTGTTTGTCTCATCTCTCAACAATTGAGTATTACAATTAGCAACTACATAGTTTTTATATACAATTAGAAATGAAGTTCTATCAAAAACATGTAATGACATAATTTATGAAGAATGTTAAACGTAACATAATCCTAGTGTCAAATGTCTAGTAGGCGTTCACTGTTTAGCAATGTAATTCAGCATTGAGACAATAAATAATAATACCACAATGATTTGATTACATTCTGATATACTGATACCAGCTGATACTAACTGCGTAATGCAAAGCATTGCGTAGATAGTATGTTCACAGCTTTTACGGAGCTATACAAGATATTTTATAGGAATGATTTGTTGAATTCGCATAGATGCAATGAGCAAGTAAGATTTAGAGCTGAGAAATAGTGGATCAATAATACCTACTCCTTTTTGCTTGAATTGACGTTATTGGTTCCTTAGGATAGATATGAATATTATCAACCGCGATGTATATATCTGATATTTCACATTTATCGTAGTAGGCTACGTAGGCATCTGTATCTATATCTATATAAAATATGTGTATATAAAAAAATAAATTGGCAATGTTTGATTTTCATCTTGTTTTAGGTATTGTGTATAGTAGTAAGTTGACTTGTTTGGAAAAGGTCGAAGCGAAATAATAATATTGCATTATAGTGTAGTAGTGAGATAAAAAGTGGACGAGGAGAGAATGTTGACTGTATTATGGTGACTATGTATACATACAATATACATAGTCACACATTGTGCATGTAGGTTTGGAAGTGGTATTGATCGGCGAGGAGAGATATTTGAGTAGTCGGAGAGTAAGTGTGGGTATCTGTCTGGTGTGCAATGATAAAACACGATGCGATGGGATGAAATGTAACCCTGAGGAATGTACTAATGCTATGACTGTGCTTTGCGAATTGTATGAGTTATATAAGACTGCTGTAAATGATTTCTGTTATTGCCTTGAAAAGCTAACTGTCGAGTGTTCATACTGACTGTTGATGTATATCGTCGTACTTATACTCATGATTTGTTTGTTTTCCTGGGATGTTTGTTGTAGGTTAATGCGAGGTCGTCCCGAAGCCTCTTACCGCTGCCCAACTTTGTTGTCGGACCAGCAGAGGAACCGGAAATGGACGGATCACTCTGCCACAGCCAGTCGCGTCCGGATCGATCCAAAAGTTTTACTTTTTGTCGAGACGACTTTCTCTCGACTGGGAAGAGACATTGCGGAATTGCTCGTCCATAATCGAATGAAGTAAGTCTCCCATTTGGTTTCCTTTATTTCAGCATATAGAATCGTTTTACAACCTATGACTTCTCCATTCCTCCAGAAACTGCAAAAGCTAAAGTTTAAATTGTGGATTTCACGTTTTATGAACTGAAGTGAGTGCTCGTAGCTATAAAACTTTTAATGTGACAGATAGAAACATTTTTCCACTGTGAATATGCTCTAGTGTGTACACACACTTCTCCAAGATCAAATAGACTGCGAGATTATACTTTGGTTCTAGCACTATATACGCTTCCTACATACAAGATACTATATTAGATTAGAATCTTATGCAATGGAATGGAGGAAAAGAGAAGAGATTAATTGTAATGCATAAAACTCACAGCGAACCTAATCTTTCTGATTGTAATTTACTATTTTCTCAAAGATTACCATTACTAGCAAAGCAGATGCGATTAAGAAAACTTTAGTCGTTACGTAGTCGTAGATTGTTTGAGCAGCAAAAGCATTTGCATATCATCAACTTAATTTTCTTTTATTACACTAGGAAATTGGTATAGCTATACAAATAATAAATATTGTAGAAATGCGTATATATAGCAGGTACAATAGATTACGACTCAACTACTTCCCTGTTAAAGATATCTTAATGTGGCATACTATCTCGTGTGACGATTCGATATTGCTTATTGATGTCAAATGAACTTCCGTTTAGACTCTAATGGACACTTTCGATGTCTCATTACATTCACAATTATTGCACCCAGGGATTCATTCTTTTACTGCTACAGGTTAAATGAGCCAAACTCGATAGTACATAAATGACATTAGCACAAAAACGTTTAGTTACATTAATTCCTTGTAATTATGTGTCACATGTAATTAATTTGACACTTGGCCATTGCCGATAAATAGTTACAACCAGCAATATCATCTCAACATCTCAGCACTAACTCTAAAGAATTACATTTCAATTTAACACAAATCATTTTTACCAACACTTCTAGCTTGAAATATATTATTGCAAGCTTTCATATGGTTAACATTTTGCCATTTGCACGGCTGAATGAGATTGTACATAGGTTGCATTTTACAAACCATATTAGGTTCATGTTATTGAAAAGTTCAGTAGAAAATGGAATCATCTGCTATGTCCTGCTCATATATTATTCATTCATGTCTTTTGTCTTTATTTTCAATAGTTTCATGTATAGAACGTGAATGTATAGGTATCTGTATGTAAAATTCTGAAAAATGTATTATTGTATAATATTAAATAATATAGCGATTGCGAGGTCTATATTATGTCCGAAAAACATGTATTGATTTACCCAGTATATCCCTACATGGTTATATGTGTAGCTGGTTTATCGTTGTACGTATGCATGAACACAATTTAATAAGAATTGCACATAAATCAGGTTTTCCCTTTGACTTTTGAATTGAAAGTCAGAATCTCGTCGACTACCACTCACCGACATTCAAATCGTTTTTCTTTCGCAACAAAGACTTCATAGTTGCTATAATATAAGCTCTGTGAGAACAATAGTATGTAAAAGATTGCACAGAAATCTGAATAACGTGTACCCAAACTGGCCACTAAGGCCACATGATGTGAGCACATAAAACAACAAAACTCGGATATGATATATGTTTCACCAGCACACGTCGACATTTCTTTGAACCACATAGTGCATTGTGTTACTCCTATCCAACATACTATACGTATCCCGATTTATTTCGTACAGAAAATAAAATTAAATCAAATGTATTCACAAAACAGTTGAGTAGACTGAAAGTTATCATGTGTGCATGTTATCATTAAAAATCTGCAGCAGATGTACAATAACACAGAAAAGCTTCAGCATAATAATGTATTGTGCAATCGTATAAATACATGTCTATGTAGGTTAGGTATGTATATTTTCTCGAATATGGTATACGGTGTACCTAAAATGTAATATTGCATTGCAGGTAATCTTCGTCCTCCATCAGGATATTGTATAGGTACTTATAACATACAGTACTCCTCAAAATATTTGAAATATATTGAAATGTCAGTACAATTTTAAATAAATGTTAATTACGTAGACTTGCCTGAGAATCTCTTTAGAGCCCACCAAAAGCCATATGAATATTTAATGATTTCCTTGGATTTTCCTATGTACGAGTGTTACAATCTACTAAAACGTAGTAGCAAAACTAGCTGGGCGATGTACTTTGTAGTTGTACTTTATGTCTTTGTATGTTGCATTGTATGTGTGTATATGTAGTGCATGTCTTTCTTTTGCATCCTACTGACTGTGTTTCTGTCTGACGTATTCACTCTACTGTAACAAAATCCAAAGCTAATATTTAGCATACGTTATTATATTTTGCAACTTCTTTGTGCAGTTTAATGCACGTAGTAGGATGCTATATATACAAATCGTATCCCCTTACTGCAACAACTGCTACTACTGTTATCTTGCAGTTGTCATGTACCTTTAAATTTCACCTACTTTTCTTCCCTCGAAAAATATTTATAATATACTCTTGAGTTACACAGTTACCTACTGACTTATGTTTCTTTTTTGGAGCATTTCTCTCAAAAGAGCTCAAATTTTCCTTTATGTAAAAAAGGTACTCCGCTGCAGAACGAATTACTTCTGTTATATAAGTTTTGGTTGCTCAAGTCATTTTCAAGGGAAGTATTTGTAGACTGGTACATAGGTATTAGGTTTTTTATATGAACAGGAACGGGATAAATCTGTAGAGAGCTTCATCATCCTGAGTCTGACTTTGCTCAAAATGAGAAAACCTTAAACCTGTATACCTAGGTACTTCTTCCGTCTCAGTTGTATTTAAAAAAGTTATTCTGTGTACTTTTTCAGTTGCTGGATTTGTCATTTTAATAAGTGAGAATACAATATACAAGTCCATTTCTACTTTTTGTTTGTCGTTTGGAATTTTGGTTGTATCTGTGTGTGATGGCAAAACTGAACTTGAGCCAAGTTTTTAAATTCTCCATTCGGTTCATTCTATATACTTAAACTTGGTTTCTCATTTGTAGAAAAGTGTTACATGCAGTAATACGTTAGGTGGGTCTATGGTGTTATGCCAGACTAAATTACTGCTGTACTCCACTTGAATTATGCATTCTGTATACAGTATGTACACGTTTCAAATTGTAGAATTTACGCACTCAACAGAGTCTAATTGTAAGAGCGAGTGTTGGTAGTATTGTATAGGTACAAACAGAACGTTAAGTGCATTTTACATACGTGTTACAAAGTAACTGAGGGAGAACGAACTTTATGCTCGTTAATAAAGAAATTCTCTACGTTCGTTATTACTGAAAAGAAACTTTGACGCTTATACAAATAGTACACATTCTACACATACACAATCAAATTGCACCAAAGAGAAGTGTACGAGCAGCACTATGAGCTTACTTTATTACTCAGCACTCATTCTTGTAGATGTATATGCATGGCATAATGTAAAATGTGAAACCGCAATATAAAGAAACGAGAAAAAGCCTGAATATATACAAGTGTATATGTAAGTACGTTTCAAAATTTCAGAGTCAGTTTCTTCACTTTGGCTTCCATAGCAGTAGTAGTATCTGTAGTAGTGCTGAGTCTCCATTATACATATTGTCTTGTCTTGTCCATATATCATTCTGTTACACACAGAATACCATAAAGGAAAGTTGAAACTAGTTGCTCTATTTTACTACGTGTGACGGCGCCGCTACTTCTCCATAATGTTTTCCTACCATTTCGCATTTCTCGACTGAATTTGGTTTTGCTTAGGTAGTTTAAGAAAAGTCTGTTGAATGGAGACCTCGACGAATGTATGAGAAACAAGCTGAATTTGTTTTGCGCAACTAACGAGTTTTTAGAAATCCTACGAGTTTTCTTGGTTTATGTAAGTTAAGGGCATGCCTTTGCCTCACCTTCTGGCGAAATACAATGAAAAGAGTCGAAATGGAAATGAAATGATTTTAGAATTTAATGACCTTCTCAGCAAAGAAAATTGGATTACCCTGCTGTTGAAAACTGCTTTCCGTGAGAACGTTTGAGCAACTTATACATAGTTTCGTTTACAAGAGTAGCTGTCACAGTAAAATATGGTGGTTACTTAATATAGCCCTTATTATTATGGGAATGGGAAATGGAATGTTCTACAACAACCGACGGTTTGAAGTAACTGCATTGTTAATGAAATCGTGCTTATAATCAGCTGAAATACATTTTCCAGGAAGTAGTAATAGAAAATTTGCAAAAACATATAATTTAGTACAACGTATATTCGCAAGGTGTTATCATCATTGACCCTGAGTAATGTATAATATGTACTAGTTTTGAGAAAAAGTAAATAGAGCATTCATGATTGTTAGTACAGTATGTACAAATAAACCACGATGCGTTCTACGTTCTAGAGTGTGCGGTATAACCTAAATGTGTGCTAATTTAGTTTGTGAATGTTTTTCAGGTACAAAGTGGAGGTTTCGGGGAAGTCCTTGCCAATTATGACAAATGCAGATAAAGGGAGATTCGGGGTCATAGTTTTCGAAAACTACACCAAATATTTACACATGGATAAGTGGAATAAAGAGCTGCTGGACAAATATTGCCGAGAATATAATGTTGGCATAGCTGGATTTATGCCGTCCCGAGATGAGACGTTTGTCGGGGCTCAACTGAAGAATACGTCACTGTTCATAGACACCAACGTTAAAGTCAAGGTACCTAATCTCACGTTGTTTTTAAAATACACATTAGATGTAAATCTGCTTCTAGTGTTAATTACCAAGATAATGCCTAAAGTGCTACTTTCAACCTTTTAAGGCATTACTGTAGCTTTTATGGAGTTATGTGATTAAATAAAGCCTTGACTCACTCTACGCTAACCCAGTTCATACATTATTAGTCAAAGAATTTAATACTGATGCTGATTCCAGTGAAATATTACCAATTTAGGTCGCAGAGTACTAAGTAAATATTTAATATTTGTTCGGCGAATTTCTAGAAAGATTTCAAAAAAACATGATTCATTCTACACTACTCGAATTCACTATATATATATACAAATAGCCTAGTAGCATATAGTTGAAGGATTGATCATTCCCAGTTGGTTTGTGGCTGTGGTTGTTGACAGAAGTTAATAATAATCATAACTCTGTGAAATTAAGTAAAAAGCATCAAGAGGCAATTCAAAGTCAAGCCAAATAGTAATTCAGCCAACCCACACAATCTCAAGAATATATAGAGCAGAAGTGAATTGACATACTAGAAAAAGCAAATAATATAAGCACACACAACTTACTCACATTACATACTTACTTTTACCAACTACCTTCTCCTATTCTATACAAAATATATGTTACCATTCATACCGCTTTAATTTCCATCTTGCTCTCTTCTTGCGCCCCAATATAAAACATTCTGCTCTACGTAAGGATATAGTACACTCTGTTTGCATTCCGAGGAGTATACCTTTCTCGGTCGGCTTGATGTGTAAACATTTTGAATCCTCGCCGCAAACCGAACCGCATACATGATAGCATATCTTCTACAGTTTAGGAGAGCTACAGTTTCAGTAGCACACCACAGCAATTCAAGTAGCAAACCGTTGTGCATATCGTCAGAATATCACCGGTCTGCCTCACTGAGCAAAAGCAGATATCTAGATCACATTAGTGAGTGGAGCTATGATTATGATACGAACATAACCGACTTGAATTGGCTCTTTAGGAACCCTCTTCTTCTTCTTCTTCATTCTAATGTGGTTATATTATATACATAAGGTAGATATCTAGCTGTATGCATATATGGAAGGAATATCATAATATTCACTCTTATTGCAACTACTTGCTGTTGTAAAGAACCAAAAAGGAGTAGCCATGCGACTAGTACAGAAGAAACTGAACGTAATTCGACCAAGTTGAGATTAAACTTTAACTTTTACCACAGCTTCGCATCCACTTCCACCAACACAACTTTAATACAGAAGGTTTTCATTACACAACGAAAACGACTCTGCTTGTCTACCCTGGTTTCCTGTAGGCATCATTGGCTAACGCCCACAATACCTGTTTTATTCGTCTCTGTGTGTGTTCGGTGCGGATCTCCTTCCAACACTAACACTGCCCAACAACTCAACTAGTACCTTGTTGTATATATCATAATCGTCTTGTCCACATTCCCCTATCACTTTACTTTTCGCCACTTGAACTCTGTAGACGTAATATCGCCAGTTAATATTTACTTGTCTATGTGTATCATAAATATGACTTACAACTTAGTAGTCTGGTGCAGAGTATCCCAATTCTGCCATTACCATTCATTCTTCAAATTTACTTAATGTTTATCTTCCCTCTCCATGTTGTAAATTACATAGGTACATTTGATATTTCGGAACATTCTCCATTCGCTCTGTGAATAATATTTGAAGGAGACCACTACCAATATATTACTAGAGGCTATTCAAGTAAAACATAAAACAAAATGCTCCTGCTGCCTCTACAGTTTACCTTTACCCTTCATCCAAGAATGTTGCATGTAAATATGCCGACAGGTTATGTTTACACGTTATACTAAAGTTATAATTCTGTAAAGACCGACAGGTGATCACGTTTCCACAATTACGCTTCTGAAGACGTCATGAACATTTTAAAATAGGCTGCTGTGCTCTGCAAGAATTAAAATAAGACCTCGTGAGGTCCAAACTCAATAAAGAAATTATTACAATTTCCATTTCATAGTTGTAATCTACATAATATTGACACAGTAGACGGTGTTGGTTATGTTGTTATCCATAATTACACTTATTTGATGGACGTAGTTATACAGTATCTGTCCCATTTACGCAATTAGACTATTCATGTCAGTGCAAGTATTTTAAGACGGTTGCCGATGTTATGCCAATAATATTATACAACTAACTACATTGAAAGTTGTATTGAAGTTTGAACTGGAAGAAACATTTATAAATAAATAATTTTGACTCAGTTTGTATCTTAATAAAGAAGATGTCTGCAAAACTTAGGGGAAGTTGTGTTATGAAATGAATGTACTGGAGCTATATTGTGTTCTTTATATTGCCAATATTACGTGGTATATAAGGTTATTATTAATACACATTTTGGAGCTATAAATATTCGTATTAGCTTATTTGACGTGGCATTCTGTTGGCTAGACTTCCTGGAGTGTATTGTACACTTAGCATGGATATTGTCTTTTTGAAGCTAGAAATGGAAATTTCCATCGAGATGGCTTAATTGGCTACAACATAGAAAGAAAAGCAATAGAGGCGGAATGCGGTTGTGTGCAGGCTCTTCTTGAATAGTGCATAGTGCAATACATACAGTTTGGATGTAGTGTTTTATACGTAGTCAGCTGTGAGTTTTAGCCAGGAAGCCAGGAACTTAGAGCACTATAAACTAAACTGAAGTTCGTGTGTCACTTGACTGCCACGTCTGTAATGCAATGTTGTAAGAATGGGAAAAGAGAGGAAATGTAGTGTTCGTAGTAGGAAGCAGCTAGTTCTGAAGTATGCTAAAGTAGAAATGATGATATAGATTTACCTCGTTAGATGCTACGGGCTTCTTGGGGCTTATAGAATGTCGTGGGTTGTAATAGTAGTAATATGTACTTGTTAGATATGTATCATGCAGAACAGAGTTTACACAGTATGGTTTAGAATGCAGGTTGGTTTGACTCTTTACTATACTAGTAAAGTGGGATGTGAGTCTATTCTACTTATAAGGGACTTTATACAGACTGCCCTGTTCAGGCTGTAAAACTAAAGCTACTACTATGTAGCTACATGAGAAATTTTGTGGTTTTGATACATGGTTCACCGCTTTCCCGTCTTTTCTCCGTTATTCTGGCCTTTTTCACTCACTCTCTTGTGTATTTGTATAACTGGCTGCTACACCAGTATGTGTATCCACTGTGATGATAGTGACATGACTATCTATGAGCTTCTTTCCCTCCAATTTCCAATTTTAAAGGTCTCTGTACTACTTTCTCTGTTGCCGTAGAAGAGTTTTCTCACATGCTTTCAATAAAGGCAAGACAAAACGGTATAAAAATTAGTATTTGCTCACTCTGCCTGTCTGAACTGTAGTAGAGAGAAAGGAAATCTTGTGACATGGTGAGGTACATGGCGTGGTTTGGTCTTGGTCTCGCCTTGTAAAAGAGTTTTTCCTCGGAGCTTTTCTTGTTGGTTGGAATGAATTGTTTAACTTTGGAGAAAACGAGCGGTTCGTCAACTCAGCTCAAGTTAAGTTTCTTTCTTGAATGCATGGAAGTAGAGTGTGAGTAGTTCTACACAAGACTTTTCTCTCTGTGTAGTATATATGTATAACACTAGTATTTATAGACTTATGGTTTGTGTAGGTATAAACTTATAGCTATATTCCTAGTACTACTACAGCACTACATGCATACTACACTTTTTCTGAGTTTTTTTCTTGTCATTGTCGACAAATTTTTGCTAAGCTAAGCTTTTGTTAGCGGATCGGATGAGATGGGGAAATGAAAGTTGACAGAGGGAAAAGACTGAAAAGAGACGGCCCCAAGCTACTTTCGTTAGCTTTGAGTAGACTTGACTTATAGCTATTGTATAGTGTTCTCGCCAACACAAACTACAGTGCAGATACAGACACAATATTACAATACTTCTAGTATAATAAATAATATCAAGTAAAATAACAAAACGTGACGACAGCCATGAAGAAAGATGTCCCTTTACTCATTTAGAGGGTGGGAGATATAATACAGACTCTAAAGCACCTACTAGGTAGCTAAGGTAGTATGTTTGCATTGTACAATATAATCCTTTCTGTTTTCTACGAACAAAACACCGTATTATTTGATCTGTGCACTAAACATAGACATTTTTTGTGAAAGTATGTATGTACAATGTACACTACTACTATAATGGTATAATGCATGTGTTAGTTTAGTTGTCGGTATTTTCTTTGCATGGGTGGTCTGGTGTGCGACGATGTACTAGTTCGTATTTACAGATGGTTTGCGATTTGGGTGGTGGAGGTTGAGTGGCGTCTGCAGGCAAAATCTATAAGTACATGAATGAAAATGAAAAGCCTTAGGTTGACTCTTCAGAGACGGGGATGTATTATTTTACTGCGCGATCGTAGACAGATATTGGTGGAGAGAGAGAGAGAGTTTTAGCTGAATTGACTCCATATATTGTACTACTTCAACAGAAAGATTCGTTTGGGTTTTCATTTAGATTTTTTTATCTCGTGCTATTATACTTGTACACACCATCGGCAAAAATTTGCTGTTAGGTAGCTTTACTTGGCTTAGTATTGTTACTGCAACTTCTCAAGTTGACAGTGTTGGGTGTTGTTGAAAATAAGCTAAACTAACTTAAAGAGGGATTTTGTTATGGGATGTGAGTGAAAAGTATACTACAGGGTACTGTCTCCTGACTTTGTGTGCTCCTACTACCAACCAACTTGACTTTACCACCAGAATGCCCTAAAAGAGTGAAAAAAGTAGAGCATGATAGAATCTACTCTAAATGTAAGAGGGCTTAAACCAAAGGGAAATAAACCAAGATGAAACTTTGTGTGAGTTTACATTGAGAGAAAAGCAGGCGACGACTTTCTTAGTAGATTTAGCGGTGTGCCATGCCATGCAATACAAAGTTGTACATTTTTACATTGTTTTCTTATGACGCAGCTTTAATTCCATTTTACCACTGTTTTAAGATATATTGGCCCCTGAAAAAAACTGGTGTAGGTAATCACAGTCTTTTTTAACAGTAGTGCGATGCGAGTGGTTGGAAAGTGTTATGGTTTACATATGTGTCTCATCCACTGTGTTTTATTGACTTCTGCACCTTTAATTTCAGTTTCTATTTGGCAAATGGCGAAAGTTGCATTTAGAAAATTTTATGCTGGATATATAATGTAATACAGTTCTTATGATACACAGCACCACTTGCAAAGCCAGTCGTACGTACTACGTAGTGTTCAAATACAATATCCAGTATTTTTCTTCTTATGTGTCTGCAGGTTACTACGTTGTTCCCAAAAACTCATTCCGTACATATAGTGGGAGTAAGTAGTTGAGAAAGAGACGCAAAGTATGGTTTCCTTCGATCGAGTGTCTCTCTTTTCTCGTGTATGCGTACCTACTTAACTCGTTACTCAAGGGAAACAGGGACAGAAAAGAAACATCGCGGTGTGTGTAAGCATACAGCATACCTACTACTTAGTCCGATATTTTTAGTCTTTGGTATTAGCCGTAGTAGTCTAAAGATACTAGTAGAAGGCGAAAGACACAATGATATGTGCATGGTATAAGTATAACTGAAGCCGTTGTAATGTTCCGGGAGCGCCTTTCCCGTTAAGTTTTATTAATGATTTATTCCGCTAGCTGCCCTTTGTCTTTTTTATTACTTTCTTTCCGTGGAGGACAGGACATGGCTGCCCTACGTTACGAATCACTATTATAGGTAACCAACTAATAAATTGGCTGTTATGTTACTCGTGGAAAAATGTAGGGCACTACGGCACAGCACTAAAATATCATAAAGAAAACGAAACGAATTTACTGCCTTTCCTTATTGTTTATTAGTACGTTCTGAGACTCTTTAGAGAAAGTTAATTGAACCCGATCCCTGTTCTCACTGACAACGTTTTTATGAATGTCTCTGAATTTTTGTGGCTGTATGTGAGAGAAAATTTTTCCAAGCTTGCCATATGTATGTGTACTGTACTGTACTGCACACTACACAGTCACTGTGTGGAACAAACTAAGCTAATAAATATCTTTGTCCTACAATCGGTTACATAGTATACCTACTAGGTAGGTTAGTTAGTGTAATTTCATATCGTACTAAAACGTTGTAGAATTTCTCATTTTTTGGTGTTTTAACGTTTGCACACCAACTATTGAGGTTAATGATAGCGATATAACATCTAAAATAGATTTTTATTGGTGATAGATATTGTCAAGTCACACTTTTCGGTTAATTGTAAATAGTTGTCATATTTTGTACACTACAAATACCTAAGTGCATAAGGAATATTTTTGTAACTCATTCGTTCGCGTTTGTTTCCCACAACTTTTTGTTAATAGCACCGCCACATGCACAGTGCTTAAGTACACAGGAGTGATGATAGGAATTAATTGTCTTAAGTAATTGGTATATACAAAACCACGATCAAGTGAACCCGTTTATATCTGTAGTACCTATACCAGATAAGACTTGTGTATAGTAGGTGTATATATTATATAGCATCTCTACTGTGGATTATTTATAACATTACCTGTGTGTGTGCATAGAATTCACCGCGTTTTTATTTCCTTTGATGTAGAGTTTTTGTAGAATTGCTCAGTTGCGTGTACATTGAGGGTGGGCAGAGGAATTGAGGTTTGCCTAGCTAATGTTTTACTCAATGAGAGTTTTGCGATTATTGTGTTTATCTCACTGAGTGAGCATATGGTGGAATGTATGCATTATTGCAATTACAATTGGAATGTTGTGTTGAGCATTTGTAGTGGCTACAATCATACAATGGAAGGGAAAACAGAAAAATAAAAGAACCAATCAATAAAAATCCCAGGAAAGAGAGGAAGGAAGTGTCCTGAAATTGTAGTAGTCGGCAAGAGTTTGGTTGGGGTTTGGGGGCAGGTAGCTTTGATTGAATCATTGAATCTCTCCGTCTTGTACCTATTGTATTTTGTATGCATGTTCTGTGCACGGGTATAACACAATTGTATAAATAATGTACAGATGGAAAAGCTGACGGCTAAGTTGCTTTTACTTTTTTACCGCTCCAAGTTCGTAATGTACACAAAAGTAGTTGCGTAAGGTAACAATAAGCCACAGCTAACCCAATTCAAAAAGTACCAGTAAGGAAATTGTAAAGCAAAGTAAGTTAAACTCACCTTTTACTTTAGTATAGTAGTCCTATACTTGATGAAAAACTTACTGTGTAAACATACATAGAAAGTAGTCCTGTTTTAGTAAGTAGCAAGCTAGAAGAAAAACTTCTGACGAAGGAGAATTCAATTGAGTAAAGGAAGAAAAGTGGAATATAAGGATGTGAGTGACTGAGTGAGTGGATTAATTCAATATTGCCGTGTAAAATTAAAGAATATGAAATTACATCTACCTAGGCAATTTACGAAGTAAAACTACAAAACTTCTATGTATGTACCTAGGTACATTAAATGCATCGTAGTGGTACAGTAGTGCGGGTGAAATATACCTATGTACTATGTACCTATATACTTATTTTCCTTCCTGGGAATCAATTGAGTGAACTAGCAGAGTGCTCATATTTGCTTCAACAACATCCTTACATGTACATCATGTGTACAGTCATTTGATACACTACCATAAAGGGAGAAAATGTGAATTTGACTGGAAATGGAAAAGTAATAGGTGGGGGGGGGTAAAGATGAGGGAAAGGAAAACGAAGTGAAAGCAACATTGTGTTCTGATTTGATTTTGATGCTTTTTACAATAACTGAGTGAATTGCATTTGTATTCATTCTCGTTGACTTTGTGCTGAGTTGATCAGTAGAAATTTTCTTGACAATACACATCAGTGATATGCTGTGTAGCATTAGTGCTGTGTGAGGGGAATACTCCAATCTTTCACCGATTTTGCTAGATATATATTATTACTTATTAGATATTGGTATACCTACCCGAATAGTAAAAGCTTTTACTACGATACGAGAAGAGGAAAAGAGGAAGATATCATTTGAAACGTGATAGTACACTACACTATACAGTGAATACGGAAAACAAGACAGAATAAATAAATGCGCAAGGTACTCTTGTCTTTTAACATTAAGTGCTCATGTTAACATAGCGTACCTTATACTCTTCTCCTAGCTATGATTCATATATAAAGCATCACTTTGATAGTTTAAGTACCTACATGAAAATACTTAGGTATATATAATGCCTGCACGTACTGCCTGCCACACTATGTACAGACATACCTATATTAGTACTTCGTTAGTAGTACCTACCAATATTGTTTCTCCTCCGATGAAATTGTAGTACTGGTAGTTTTACAGGCATGTGTATAATGTGCTCTGGTGTAGTGTAGTCAACAACATTAAATATAAAATGTACATATCTAAAGGCAATATTGGATGTAGTTAAGTTACGTAAGAAAATAAAATCACATAAGAACTAAGTATACTGAAAGTGCTATACCGTATTGGCATTTCAATAGTAAAACATTTTTATCAGATTATAGAAAGGAAGGTTAAAGCAAAGAAAAGGTTTGATACTACCACCGAAGTTCTCAAGTAGCCCTGTATAGCCAATGTAGTAGTAGAATCTGGTGGAAATAAACGAAGTTGAGTCAAGTTAACTGCACTACACACTACTACACACGAGGATAAACCGTAGAACTACAAGAAAGAGTGAACTTTCTTTATACCTGGTTGTTGTGTGTAGTATAGTAAATAGTATGGTGTTGCTACTAGTTTAACTTAAATGGTTGTGCCATTACATACTACACTACAGTATAGGCAACTGTAATAGTGTAGCTGTCGATTTCAGCGTAGAATAATGGAATATTATTTATATAACCACTCCATGGTTCCTCAATGGTCTATCTAAAGACGTTGTATTAGTAACATAAGTGTAATATACCTATATAAGTTATGCCGTAGCATTTCTCAGCTTGGGGGATACATTTAGATAGTGTACCTACATAATATATAGCAACCAGTATTTGTGAGTTAAAGATACGTTGTACTTAGTAGGTCTTATGTAGCATACCAAACCACTGTGGCTCTACTGCACCCGCATAGTAGTATTTAGTAGGTATAAGGAGAATGAAATGGCAAGCCCAGTCGACCTCCTGCCTACCTACGTGATTTAGATTAAGATTCAGCTTTCGTACAGTTTGTTCAGCTACTTTAGCTCTCTTGCTTACACTAATCTATATTTTCCCTGCTGAGGCGAGACTTGATTGTGAGCAAGCCGAACTGTCTTGTCTCCCAGCTGACATGACTCCACTCGACTCCATATTATAGCTAGATATGTACAATATACACTCTCTGGTATAATAGTCGTGGTGGTAGATTGTATACTTCTTCTGATGGTGCTACCCGACTCGAGACCAACTATAAACTACGTTTATTTCATTTCTTTGAGGCTGACTGGTTGCTACGTGTTCACGAAATGCTTTCCTTATCGCAAACCTTTTTTCCGTATTTTCCCTGGTGATAACTACACACACATTCAACTTGGAAGGAAAATGTCTGACGACTTTCATAGTGGATATACGATCTCATTTAAGATGGTTTTGGTCGATTGCCATTTATTCAACGTGCATATCATTGAGATGTTGTTATTATTAGAATCCTCGTCGTCGCTCGTGTCGTTTCTCGTCAATGATAGTAATCTAAACTAAGTTTCCGTGGCAAACTATTATTTCTTATAATAATGTTGATGTAATGTGACCTAATAGTATACTTGTATCACGAAGCATTTAGTATTATAGCAGGAGCATTGCTTTTACTGCCACTGTAGTGTATGTATAGCTACTATGTAGTAATTTTGTCTTGTTGCTGTATACTGTATATATATTGTATAATTAACAAAGTAGGTAGGGTTGACTAATAGAGCTGCTATTGCTATTAGTTAATGTTACGATATGTTGTTTAGATTCTTCTGGTTTGGATGTAGGTCTTTGTAATGTGTGTGTGGTACTAAATATTGCATTGAGCTGCTTTGAAGGTAATGTAGCATGCATCTTGTATAGAACGTTTTTGATGGCGTTTTCTTCTAAGTAAGCAGTACATGTATAGCTAAGTATTGTCGTCGTCTTTTGATTTTGTTCCTGTTTGGAGAAAGTTCCTAACTTGAGAAAGCTTTTGACATACCACTACTTCTATACCCCTAAGGCTTCTGTTTTCCAGTAAATACATTAGTTATGAAGGTCTCGTTAGAGTCACTTACACAAACTAACAACACCATGGCTGGACTGACTGAGTAGTGAGTGAGTGAGCGAAGTATAAAACCTGAAAACATTGACTAACGTGATTTTCTCGAGGGAAAAAAAGGAACTGGGATTTGTCTTTTCTTAAGCACTTGCGACTATAGTTGTATTACGTGCGGTAAAGAAGAAATTAGTTTTGATTCGACTTCAGCTGTCTCTTTTCAAGTTTCCCGTTCACCAATGACTGTTGCAGTAGTACATACATAGTAGATAGCCATAGTTGAAAGAAGGAAAGGTGACGGCAGAAACGAAGAGAGACTTTTACTTTGGGTGGATGTAGAACACATTTTGATCACGTTTTGGGAGAAAAGGTAAATAGCAACTAAGCGAATCCTCATCCTCTGGTGCAAACAAGTACTCTATAAATCCCAACTCTCACATAGTGACGAAGCTACGTACAACATACGGGGAAATGAAAGGTGAAGAGAAATCTCAAGTTTGAGTCGAGTGGGAAGATGCGGATGGAAAGAGTCGTTTTGTACAGTATTGAGTGACGTGATTCAAGCAAAAACACTGACAAAGCACAACAGACAGGCACACTACAACCCTACTTCCCCACTCTACACTACTCACCAACTACAATTTCTATATTCTGCAGAGAGTCGTCCCCGTCGTGTTCCGAGTCTCCAGTACCTTAGCTACTACAAATACTACTAACTCCTAGAGTTGAAGTTAAGAGCAGTATGTTCTGTTATGTAGTATAATACATACTAGTGCTCTACTGTCGTTGTCGTAATCGTAACTCTGTTTTATTTTTATTTCACGTGTAACTTTCACAAATTGAAATTTGGACATAACAACAGGGAAATAAGGTCGGAGATTCTTTGTGTGCAGTTCAGGTGCAGAGGAAAACATTGAACTCTCTAATGCCAACCTATGTTACATTACATTGCAGCACAGTACAAGTTTAGAGTGCAATTTGTATATGGGTTGATGTGGCTGTAAGTAGTCGTAGACGGAGAAGGATGAACATACATAGTGTATAGTTCCTACTATAGTTTAGTTGTGTATAGACTCAGACTCTCAGTCCTTCCTTCATTCGGCCAGCAGATTCTACCTCTTATGGTGCTAACGTAACGTAACGGAACTCTCAAGTTTTGCCCTTTTTACATAGCAAACCATTTACACCCGTTTCCACCACTGTGTGACTGTGTGTATAGGTATGTGTGTGTGCTAGTGAAATCTGCAGAAGAATAGATGAGACAGGAAAAGGCAGTGAATGAAGTTAAGTGGACGTAGAAAACCCGGGTATGGGAAACCGTGTGGTGCTTAGAAAACACGACACTGTCGTGTTATGCATTCCTCTAGTATACTACTACGTAGAAGTTCTCGTTCGTGAAACGGAGAAAGAACTTCTAGTATAGGAGTATGTGTGTATAAAATACATATATACTTTTCCTTTGAGAACAACGTAGTATTACTTCTAGTTTCTGCTACTGGAAGAAGTAGTGGTTGTAGTGTGCTCTGTGTTGTAGTGGAGAACGTGATGAGGTAAAGAAGCCATGTAATTTAGATGGTGCTTAGCCTAAATTGCTCCCGCTTTTCTTCCCATAATAACATTTTCTCAATCTCCACTCTTGTCTTTTCTATCCTCTCGACTCGAGATCTTCTTTTCCTCTTGAATCTCCAATTCTTTTTTTCCTTTTTCTCTTAGCAGAAGGAAACAGCCTTTTTAGCTCAATCCAAACCAAAACTGATTCCATGTACCTAGGTAGATAGGTATTTCTCGTTCAGTGTAGTGTTCTTTCTCAGAAAGCTGTCCCCTTGTGTTCACTTTACTCACAGATGTACCACGCTTCAAAATCCAACCTTGCCTCGCTTTGTTCTTTCTGTTGTGTTGACGTGAGTGTTTCCTGTGCAGTTTGATTTCCGCTTATAACAGCAACATTTCAGTTCAACTAGTCGAGTGCCAGTGTGTTCTCAATTGTATAAACTTTTTAAAATATCTATACAAACCATGCTTAGTACTATATTACATGACATGAAAACTAAACTTATATACCTACTTGCACGAGAACTATCAAGATTCATAATATTTTTTACTTTCAACTGTAGTTTACTATTTTACATTGATATATATTATGTATTTAGTATTGTAATATTCATGAAGACATTCATTCATCATTGCTAAATATTAGAACTTCGACTTGCCTTAGTATATGTATAGTTGATCCGCACTTGAATTAATATGGACAATAGTTTGTACATGCAAGATATGGAAACAGAAACCAAAACAACTGCCAGCTAACGTGTATGAATATATGATAAAGAGGTCACGGTATCAGTTTTTCAAGACTTTACAGCATAAAATTACAATTACACTTCTAAAATGTCAAAACTGTCAACACAATCCAAAATGTCATCATAAATTCATTGCAATATTGAGAGATTGAAACATGATGTAAAAGTCATAACCTGTCCAAGGTGCTTCAAAATTTGACAAAATTAAGTTTACCTTCTTGACTGAACGGTAAAAACCATTATGGAAATGCGTATACACCAAACATTTTATATTAATAACTTGCTTTCACTTACGTAGACATGTATAAAAATTGCTATTAATATTTCTGCTGCCGCAAGTACTTATCAATAATTAAAATACTTTGTAATTAGCATTAGTCAGACGTATTACTCACAACTCCTATTGTAGCTCTTGAAAATAGGTGTCTAAATAGTAGCTTGCCTAGTAACTAACCGTACCTACAAAGATATACCTATGTATATGTATTTACTTATTGTTGGTATAAATGACATTAATTGTGGCATGTCAGTTCATCCGTTGATTTTTAATGTCACTTCCAGCTAATACTGTTCCTCCATATTGCAAAGGTGCACAGAGCAAACAAAACACACTGGAGGGAATTAGAGCAATTAATAAACAAGCTAGCTATATTTGCATTTTCGATGTATGGGTTCATTTTGTCGAGTCTAGCACGTGTATATTGTAACAGAATGAGTTTGTTTATACGGAAATGTGTATGTATGTTTCTGGAGAGTTCTTAGGAAGCATAGCTTATTTGAAACGGATTATTTAAATTATGAAAAAGGAGATGAAAATTTCAGCATGTGAAATGAGGACACTTGGTTCACCTATACTGTCTATATCTAAGCTACACTATATACCCAGCCTAAATTAAAAACAACACACATGGCACCACTACCTTCAGAATGCTCTCACTCTCACTACAAATGCCACGGTTAACTTACATATATTATAGCAAACATTGCATTGGTCGCAGCCTATGCTATATACAGCATAGTAAATATAAGGAAGATACACACACACTCGATGAATCTATTACTAAAGCATACATACCTAGCTCACCTTATATTACATTCATGGTGAAAGTTGATTGGCTTACATGGACTTTCCTTCGTTTAGTGCTTAAGCATTTGTACTGTGTTATAATAGGAGTAGGTTTGTAGAAGTTCACACAACATTCTACACAGTTCTAGTATGTATGGAGTAATAGTGAGAATGAGGTAGTAGTACTTACTCGTTTTGTGAAGTGGAGGGTATAGAACGTAATGCTGTAGTTTATTAGAAGGACTTCTTCGCATTCATATAGCACTACAACATTAGATCTCTTTTACAATCAGGAAGGAATTCATCCGTGGATGTTGTAGTGAAAGTTTGTTGTTTTAGCTGTACTTTCACTGGTAGTTTACTTACTCCCGTTCCTATCTAATGCAATGCAATGTAATGTAATTTATGTCCACAGTCTACTTGTACTTAATTATGAATTAGCTTGTGAGCTAGGAGAGACTCTGTAATTTAAGCCAGAGATGCATTCAGTCGGCTGGGCTGAGTGGAGCAAAGTAGAATTTTCAATGTAGTAAGTATTCTTAGGCTAAAGTAAAAGAGCTAGAACTTTCGCATGTCTTCCCGACTTTCTCTTTGTCACAACACTCTCTCTCTTTTTCCAGCACTCTCTTTCTCTCTTAGTTAGTACTTCAGGCGAGGAAAGTCAAACTACTACTAGGAATATGCTAAAGTTTATGCACTGATGTGATGTTAGTTGTTACTTAAATGAAACTACGCCATTTACACTGCAGATATGTGTATGGATCATTCATTTACAGACTTCTTCAAACATTCAGCTTTAGTATCCCACTACAATAGTGTCAACTTAAATTTTGATGGGTTCCAAAAACCTTTGGTACAAAACCTGTTATATGATATAAGGTTAATCATGTAAAATATTACATAATAGTTATGCCTGTTTTCTTATGCACTCTTCTTTGTGTACATTCTTCAACATAAACGCTTGTCAGAGTATTTGCGAAATACTAATTGACAACTTTTATTGTAGATGTGGATGTGGATACTTTACCAAATCATCCATCATTGTGATAAAGAAAATAAAAATGCTACCTTTTAAATCTTTGTAAATATTACGATAATTAAGCTCATTACGTGGAGGTAATTCTGTAATCTGAAAATTTAAATTGTCGAAACAAAGTAATTAATTCGTAATATCAACAAATCAGCACTATCCTTATACAAATTGGTGTTAAGTGTGGAAATCTATTTCGAACATCTGTGCCTGTAATAAAGATACAATATATTACGTGTATTGAATTGACACAGTCTTATTGCTCTCTATTATACAGATAGCTAAATAGAGATAGGACATGAAAATCGCATAACTTTGTTGAGAAGAGTGTAAGTGCAGTTGAAATAAAATTTCATTAAATCGTTTGTCTATCTTACGAGCAAAAGTATTAACGAACAAGTTAAGATAAAGAAGACTACTGCTACAAAAGTGTCTGTGTATTATAATAAATGTACATGTATAGTGTTACAGATGGTAAAAGATAGCAACTAAAGCATTACACAGACTATTCTATTGCCATTCCACTAACAGTTACTAAAGAATATTATCATTTGAGAAGAAACTCGGATGTTCTTTTGGTATTTGCACTTTACAGGAGAGAGAGAGAGAGAGAGTCAAGGCATGTCACCTTAAGTCAAGTCGTTAGTGTCTCAATCTTGTAAGATTTCTATTCTGTAGTCGTATCCGTAGTTCTACTAATGGTAAGTACATATACATGGGTGAGCTGCTTTAACAACTTTTTCACTTCCTTTTAGTCACTCATTCAGTCTTCTGGTTTACCCACCTTCTTTAGCTTTTAGCCGTGCCGTTGTACAGATTAAATGTGAACGAGAAAACTACACTCGTGCTTGTTACATTTTTCCAATGTTGTATCAGAATACTTTTAGTAGCACAGCAGTCAGAAAGCAGCAGATTACCCACTCCATTTTTGTTAAACCTGTTATCTAAATTGCAGTATTGTGTATTGCACAGTATACAAAATTGAGGTAGTACTACGTATTAAGGAACATTTACTGCTGACTTTCTCTTTTATATATAAACACAACAACAACCGTTTACAAGGACATTGACTTGACAAATGCAATTTACTATTTGCACTCTCACAGTAGAAGGACAACAGCACCGCTACTATATCAGTTAGCCCTGCAAGAGCACTCTAATGCTATACTAAAAGTTTCTTACTGATAAGCTTCTATGCACACTGTGTGCTTGCAGTCAACCAGAGTACACTAAATTGGTTTCGCTGCAGGAATGGTGATGCGAATGTCCAATAATTGTTTTCCACGCTCAAACGAGCAGGTAGACTATAGTTTAGAGTATTACCTATTATCCCTAAATCCCTATGTACATTTACACTATACACATTTTGGTAATTTGGATTTCCCTTTTTGGCTTCCTTGTATTAGTGTATTGGAATTGCGTAGTGTTTAAAGCTAAGGTTGCAGATTTCAATGTAGTAGACAAAATTGTTTTTGGTCTTAATTTACGTCCATCTCCAAGTGGACAGACAACTGTTTGGGATATGTCTAGTAAGAGGGAAGTCCAAAACCTCTTCCTGCATTGAATAGTATTGCATCAAGTGTGATATGGTATGCCGCTGGACTGCAGACTATTTGTACAGTATGTATGGAGTGGGGAAGTCTATACAGCTTTGTTAGTTGTAGTGTAAGTAGTTGGGGTATAATATGGTTAAGTTGGCTTTAGGAGGCTTTGGCCTTACGATTGAAATGGAATAGATTGGTTGTGATAGCATCCGTTAGTTCGGTAAATCTACTACATATTGTGTACTGTGCCGTACAGGGTGCACAATGTACGCCTGTAATATATAATATATTTCTTATAACTTGGACATGATTTGACTGGACAGTTTCCAGTACCTAGTGTCGTGAGTGCACATGCTGATGGTACAAACGCTATGGGTAAGAAAAGAGATTACCACCAGAGCAGAGTAAGGTCTGAGATTTATTTTCAGTTCAAGTTTGTAGAGAATTCTATAAAGGTATTGTGTACCTATATAGATAAATAGTGATGCTGGGAAAATATAGATTGTATAAAAATAAGCGGATACCATACTACTGTGTGGTATACAGATGTTAACATTTCTAGAGATATATACCTGGCTTATACAGTAGACAGACACTCAAAAGTGTCTGGATTGTGAAAGTAAACAGGAGGAGGACTGTGTGAGATTAGCGTATATCTGATAGCAATAATAGCTGGTGTAGCTTCTATGGTATAACGGATGTAGTTAATGGTGAGACTAGGTTTTCAGATTCCAGTGTCAGTATTTTGACCATTACAAAGCAAACTGTTCTTCTGTATGGGCAGTGCTCGTGGGTTGAGCACTTGTCGTGTCCGGATGACCATATATTTTATTATCGACCTCTTCGATTCCAGTTGGTGCTCATCCGTTGCATTTAAATGGCTTTGAAAGTTTCTTTACCAAACATTGCCAGAGTGAATGAGTATCCGCTGACTCTGGCTTGTGTATAGCATAGCATCCTTTATCTGTATGGGTAGGAGGAGAAGAGCTGTGTGTGCACGGCTGGTTGCTTGGATTTAAAACCTTCCTGAAGCCAAAGCTAGGCAATCCGTTCGTTTTTCGTTGTTGGCTCGACTTGGCTTAAAAACCCGTGTGACGACTACGTCAGTTCTTCTTTAGTTGTAGTGTCTTGCCTAGCTAAGTTTGTAAAAGTCAAAGTCACGCTTTGTCAGATCATAGCTGACCTGAGAGAAACCTTAAAACTCTCGAATGCTTTATTCGCTTAAAGAAAATATATAAAAAAGTAATGTATCTCATATATCTGTGTATTTGTATGTAAAAAGTTTAATACACTTTTTTCCTTCATACCATGTTCTTGTCGTCGTGTCTCTCTCTCCGTAGGAATGATTTGGTTTAAATTGAAAGTGTCCTGTGAACGAATTCCTACAGTAGTAGCATAGTAGAGTAGTCTTTCACGCGGAAGAATATTTTTAGGAAATTTGAAACAAAATGTCAGTTGAGTGACTCGAAGATAAATGGATAAGTAAAGCAGCCCAATTGGATTTCTATACGTGGACATGAGAGAGAGACTGTTTTGGTTGAAGGAAGGACTATTTACCCGTGATAAACCCACGTTAACAGCAGTATCGAGTTGTGCTTTATGCTGCTTTTAGCCGAAGATTGGCTATCAGATAAACTATGGGGAAAACATCGTTAGTTAGCCCAGTTTAGTAGCTCAAGGCATTATTGCGTTCCTTGCCCATCATCATAGTTGATGCTTTTCCCGTGTATATAAGTACATTACATAACGCATCGGCCTGTTGTGATTCTTCTCTCTCCTATTTTCTCTCTGTCTCTCTCTCTCTACATGGCACGTTAGGGCTTGGGATTGAACGCAAGGGTTTCTTTTGGTTTAGTTGGCTGGCTGCTTTTCAGAGCGTTTTTTCTTCTCCCTTGGGCTCCCAGATTGATCCTGGACTGTTCTGGGCGATTTTTTATACTTTTTCTCATGTACACTGAACGTCATTGCGTTGGATTGCATTGCTTTCTTTTTCCTTCCTTCGGTGTTCCTGCTCTAGAACGCTTTTCTTTCCAAGAAAACTTGTCTGGGTTCACTAAGATCACAGAGAGAAGAGCATAGAAGAAGAAACGAATCTTTTGAAGAGCAAAAGCGAGAGAAAATCAAACCATGTGCGAGTTGTATGTAGTAAGAACGTGTAGGAGTAGTAGTGGTTTAGTAGCAGCAATATCAAGCTAAGGACTCCAGCTTCTATTTCATTTCGAGATTTATAAACAGTCTTCGTGTCCCTCCTTTCCTATATAAACGCAGTCAGGTGAAATCCTAGTTGATAAATGGACTTGAACTAGCCACTCCTTATTACTTATATATACATTACGTACCCTACAATACACACAGGACGGAAACAACACAATGAAGTCCATCCAAATCATATATACATTCATGCATAGTACCTACATACATACTACATACATAAACAAACCTACTATACATAATGTACTGTAGGTACTACTAGGTATATACCTAGAAGGATTGAATTGTTATACAAATATAACAATAATAACATGTAGGTATGTATATAGTACGACGAACCTAGATATTACCCTGAGTAAGCTACTCAGTTTCTATTAAGGAATGTGTGTTTTGTGTAGGTATACGAACAAACTGACAATAAGATAAAAGGCCATGGGCAACAAGGCTACTACAATACTAGTAGTACCGTATTGGTACTGATGGTAGTACTGTATACACAGGGTATTTTTAGGGTAACACACTCTGTACTCTCTGTACTAGAAAATATTATATAAGCATTAGGCACAATAATGTTTTTACGTTTGGCAAACATAATATGATATCTTTCATGGCTGGTTTATATTTGCA
This sequence comes from Pogonognathellus longicornis, assembly GCA_034694085.1. Classification (NCBI taxonomy): domain Eukaryota; kingdom Metazoa; phylum Arthropoda; class Collembola; order Entomobryomorpha; family Tomoceridae; genus Pogonognathellus; species Pogonognathellus longicornis. The sequence goes on from JAQFYB010000657.1 coordinate 29,351, forward strand.
CATATATAAGTAATAAAATATTATAGGTCATAGTACATACAGTGCAATCGTAAATGTTTGTGTTGTAGACACATGATGGTGTATGAGAAAATCTTGTAGTTATATACTTCTTTACCTTTTCGTTTTCTGGGAATTCTGTTATTGTTATAGTAGTGTAGAGGAAGTAAAGCTTTAGTAGCTGTAGCTCTGCTCTTTTCACCGGGTTAAGCTACCTTAACTTAAAGTAGAAATGTTGTATGCACACATACAATATACTACACTTTGAGTTTATTATTAGTTTTGGTGTTGTATAATGCTAGCTAGACAGACCCATCACAAGAGTGAGTGAACAGAAAAACTAAAATGAATCCCCAGTTGCAGCATTAATACCTCTCGAAGTAGTAGTAGTAGTAGTTTTGGTACTTTGGCAAGGTATTCTTTGCAGTTGTGTGCAAAAGATAGGAAAACTATGAAGAAAGAGACTACTAGTAATGTAAATAGTGTATGCACAGAACGGAAGAGAGTGAGTGAGAGAAAATGAAGTACACGTGGAAGTTGTGGCCAAAACAAACCAAGCGAGGAGAGTTTAAGAGAAATAACATTCTTCTTGAGTATTGTACATGTAACCTATGCATGTTCCTCGTGTTTTGTTTGCATTTCACGTGAATGTGCATGTAGAAAAAGTGTTTAAATAGCTTTCTCTCAGTTTACATCTGGTTTTTTGGTTGTATATGGTGGATGTTCTTTGTCTGGAATGGTTGTATAGAGGTATATATTATTGCCTAGTTTATAAAGTGTTGCTCCGCATAGATTTACTGTGGCCGTGTTCTATGAAAGATTTGACGGCCTAGTTTTTTACTACACGAGTCTTTTATTTTGGTGTTTTGATCCGGAATACTGTGGTACTAGAGTATCTGTACTATGGTGTACTGCATGTGTGGCTTAAAGTGTAGTAGGTATGTTGAAAAATACATGGTGATATGTTTGAGTGATGGTATAGTGTGTTCTGTTGTAGTAAGAGTTGTTTGGCCTCGTCGAATTCGTTTGTCTTGTGTATATGTAAGGACGCTTGAACGCTTGTTTAATGCAAAGACTCTTTGCACTATAAAACATGTGTGACCTGCTCTGCTTCTTTCCCTTCTGGACTATCCGTGACTGTCTGACCAAGTAAGTAGAAAAGAAAAGTGAGCTGAAAATCCAATAAAATGGAGATTTACGAATAGGATCTTTGTATTCTGCCCATAAGGCGAGCTAAGAAAATAGTCAGTTTCTATTACAGAACTGTCACATTCAAATATTTTCGTTGTCTGATCCTGTGCAGAGTCCATATAGCACAAGAACATGTACTCACTCTGACATAACTCTACTGCATTGGGGAGATCCATTCCATTTGCTCTACACTTCCTCTTCTGTGGATGCAGAGTGTTGTGTCTTGTCCGACTTTAATAATGTCGAAGCTGAACTCCACTTTTATGGCTGCTATGTAAAAAATCACAGACACATATACTCCAAAGTAGTCGTAGTATTGTAAAAACTTACGTACTTTCATTGTTTGGATTGGTTTTACTTTACTGCAAAGCCTTACTTATAGAACATTTACCTTTCACGGGAAAAAAATGACCTTAGGTATGTGTACAATTGTACGGATGTGTGCAAATTATTTACCTGCAATGAAAATTGTGTTATTACATCTTCCTCCTTGACACGAATTCTAGCAAATTTATGAATTAAAGTTCTGCAATTCAGTTCATCCTCGTTATTCCTCAGACTATCTAATCTCAAGTACGAAAATTGCATGTTTTAAATTGTGTGTTTCTATTCTATTAGCTTTTTTACATAAATACTGCGAGTAGAAGTCGGAACAGGTGTTTGTCTATCTAATAACAATTATTCTTCGTGGGTAATTATCTTAGGATCTAATTAAGTAGCTACTCTGTCTTTTTTATTTTCCCGAAGTCTTACATACAACCCGCTTTTATTGTATCTCTTGGGTACAAACCTGTAATGCTGTACCTAATAGCTTTATGTGGGTATCTATTTGTGCGGCATGATGGAAGGGACTATTTGCATAAGCAGATGCAATTACCGTGAGATGGAGGATATTGAAAGTAGGTCGAGTACAGATTGTTCCCTTATCGTGTATTTTACCGTTTTCCTTCAGGAAATCGGATGTTTTATTATTTAGATACGTTAGACGATTGATTGTACGTAGGTAGCATACACAAAGCTCACTCTCTGTATATAAACCGTTATTTTATTGGGCTTTGTTGAAAGTATGTATATATTATTTAGTGATGCGGCTGAGAAAATATTTTTCTTGCCAGGTAGGATTGCTCAGAGAGTACTATGAGAGAGACAATCCAGTGACGCAAATGGTACACGAATGACATAGGCTCGAATTGGAATATCACTGTAAATTTTTAAGATTCGTGGGAAGTACTTTTACATACAGATAGCATACTATACCTAGGTATACATCTTTTTATGCACTGCATACATACAGATACACAGTAGTGGTGTCTCAAAAGTGACTTGATATCTTGTAGCATTATAATAAATCTTTGGAATAATGGTATTATTGCAAAAATAATACGGTTCTGTTCTGCTTTATGTTATTTTATATATTTATGGTGTGTGTATGTATACTTTATGGGTTGGACAGATGCAAAAGTGCATAGAGAATAGAATAGTGACATGATTTCGAGAAAGGAGGAGAGTTCACCAACAGACGTGCAGAATACATACATACATACTTCATACATATCTACTATGAACTAGAAAGTATATATTGAACCCAGAGTAACTACAGAAGTAATATATATGCAGTAACCCTCTAAACTCATTTTATTTCAGAAGGTTTTCACCCGAGTTGTGTAGCTGGAACTTGGAAGTTGGGTGAAAAACAAAGCGAATGTACTATGCTAACTTTTTCCATGTCAGAGAAAGAATGAGAATGACAGTGGAGTAAAGGAAGCCGTAGAGAGGAGATGTGTGGTGAATTGGACATAGGATTTTTGGCAGTGGAAATGGCAGGGGCATGGCATGACATCGGATGAGACGAAATGATGGTAGAGACACATAAGAGAAAAGAGAGAGAGAGAATGAGTACGAGTAGTTACTGCGAAATAAGAAGAAATAGGGTCGTAGACGAATTGTAGTATATAAGAGCAAGGCGAGAAAGACGCTATTTTATACGCCCGCAATTTTACTACTGCTAGAGGACTAGTACTGTAGGAGTATGACAATGGTGTAAAAAGAGAGAGAAAGAGAGTGTCTAATGGTTGCAATAGTAATGTGATGTGAATGTGGAAGCTATAGACTTTGATGACATTCTTATTCCGGATGGTATGGTGAGGGTATGTATGGTAGAAGGGATGTCTTTAAGGTCTAGTGTTACGTATTACTATGTGATCCAATGGTATGTTATGTGGTGGTTTGTGCAGTATTTGAAGTATAGTACACGAGGTACTTAGAAGGTAATAGTATACTATCCTATGTTTAGTAGCAGTGTAGGGTTAGTGGGAGAAAAATGGACTTGGACTCTCTCACACGATATAGCCTCCTCTGTCCTGTCGAGTCCCTAAGCCGGAAAAATGACCGTCAATATTTCACACAGCGTGGGCCATCGTTTGATGTGACAATAGAGATTTTTCAAATTTGACATTCACGACGTAACATTTCGTTTTATGATTTTCCTTCTTTCTCCCGTAGTTTCTGGATGACTCATGAGTTGCATTGCAAATAAAATAACGTAAGGACGTAATAATAATAGTCTAGGCACGGGGCATTCCACCAAATTGCTTGTGGAAAGATGAGAACAACAACCTGAGTTGTCGTGTCACTCAATCCCGATTTAATTTTGGCAATGCTGCGGTTGCATTATATTTTGCCTGGCATAGGTTTGAGTACTATATAGAGGTATACCATATTACATGTAGATGGGTTATGTTCTCTCAGATTTTTCACATTCACGTTTCATTTTGATATTATTATTATTATAATATTATCATCCTAGTACTAGTAACTCTCTTTTGTGACAATGAGAATGAATACCCTACATAAGAATATATCTCTAACGATCCACATTTGCCTTCATTTTGAGTGACTGTCTGCATGAACACTGTTGGTATTCATTCGGCGTTTTTCTGGGTTGAAATGACATGTCACTGTCGCACATTTGTGTATGTGTTGTCATTTTGTATAATGCAACATTATTCTTTATCACATGAGAATGGGATGACTGTGTAAGAGAAGTGTAAAAGCAATTCTGAATTCATGTTCCAGGAATTTTATTAGATGCTGGCTTAAGTACAAGCTATACACAGGGCAACGACTTGTGTAGCACAGTTTTCACATTTAGTGTGCCTCCTCGTCCTCCTCATCCTTAAGCTTCCATTTAAAATTTGTTATGAAAATGTAGTCTTCTTCTGTGTGATGCTAATTTTAATATTGCAACAAAAGGAAGGATTCGTTGGTCTATATACGTTTTTCAGACATGTCGCATTCGCCTCTTCTCAAGTCGTTCAACAAGAAAACATCTCATAACAAACTGCTGCATGCTGAACTTGTCTCTTGTGCAGAGAATAAATTGTTTTGAATTTTCCATGAAAGCTATTTCGATGTTTCGAATTAAATTGTTTTTTCAACAGTACTTTTGTGCAGAGTGGTTGACGAGATTAAAATTTTGGCAAGCATCTCCTTTCAAGCACAGTTTGAAGTATTTTTCATGCATTTCTTGAACTCGGCTTGAACAGCTTTGCAGGTTAAGTACATTCTAGCTTAAGCTGAACCTATATAACAATAAAAGAATACTCGAATTCGCTATGGTATTGAAAAGTGTTATTATTGTTGTGTACACCTTTATTTGGTAAACTGTAATGGGCTTACATACTTTGAATTGCAAGTGAAGAAGGAACGGCTATGTCACGAACTACAATGTAATGTCCAATTTGAACCTATGAACGTTGTGTTAGTGGCTGCATTTAAATTTTAATTCGTGTAGTGCGTATTTTGTGAGTGTACAGGTAACTCAACTGAATTATTTTGTCTGTTTGCCTTTCAGGATGCGTACTTGAACCCAAGTTCAGGCGTGCTGAGGTTGACACGTGCTGGTGATATTGTGCGTGGGATCCTACCAAATGATCAGGGAGACTTATGGACTGTCTTTTCACCAAATCATACAACATATGAACCTGTCTCAATGGCCACACATTTCCACGAAAATGAAGCTGAATACCTTCATTCACCACCATCCACTTCCAATATGCCACTTGTGACAGTCATCCAGGTAACAAATTCACAAAATATTCTTAAATGTTCGTTCATAGACATTTTCATCTGTTACATGACAATAATATGCTCAATAGTGAATAGATAAGATATTCATCTGCTTATTGCAATGAAGGATATTAATAATTGCCCCCACAAAAAAAAATCAAATAGGTATATATAGGTACTACTGTAGACGATTTATGGTGTTTTGCACGATTAAAATATTACGACAAAAGTGCAATAAACGCAATCTTTTTGGCAAGAATACTACTGTATTTATAAAAGTACACTTATTATAAATGTACTAATATCTGTAATACGGAAATGCGCCATGATTCATTTTCATTACTTTTCTGATTGCCAATCATGTTATGATAGCCAAGTTATACTTCTTTGAAATAATAGTATTGGTATAGGTAGGTCGGTAGGTGTATTATATCTGTAGAGAATGTGATGGGTTTGAGAATAAAGTATATTATTTGCGATTTTAATTGTCCTACTTTGTACGACAATCTAATAACCTAATGCGTTTACAAGCAGAGTATATGTAGGAGTAAGATATAGTATGTTGTTGTTTTTTTATTCGTATCCATAATGAATGACAGCGTATAGACGATTCTTCATGATTGTTTTAAGACTAAGTGACGTATGCAAGTGTAATCTGTAACAATAAATGAAAGTGACATGATTTATGTGTGAGTTAGAGTAAATGAGCGACTTATAAAGAATGAAGGAATGTATTTGGTTGGTAGTGATATATTGCGACATGAATAGCGTCCAGTAAAAGAAATCGTTGTAAGTTTTTCGTTGGTCATTTCCTCGAGATATTTTTCTCGTTTGCTGCTCGTCTACGTTTATGTCGTAATCTAGCCATATAGTTGATTCTATAAGTAATCGAGTGTGTAGTAGGTTTTATATAGAGTGAAGAATAACATAACAAATATAGACAGAAGCAAGAAAATGATGTGTGTGTTAGTGCCGCAAACGAGAATACAATAATAATAATATCTTGTTCTGGAGAGACTATCTATCTCAGCTGAACAAGGATAGTTTTCCTGACTCGATTGTTCACTGCAGTCAGTCGATTCTTTGTAGAAAGCATAGAGACGTTTACTGGAGAAGAAGACTCTGCGGACCCAATAATAACTAGATCCAGAGCAGTTATTCAGTTCAATCCAGGCCACCATGGCACGCTGGACTGCACTTGGTTTTCGGTTTCATTGGCCGACAATAAATCTATTGGTCAGCTCGTATTACATTTTACATTACGTTTCATTCCAAATACCCAGTCTCCATCCCCAGCACCAGTTCTCCGCTCAGTCCAAATCAGACATGCTAGACTTCACTCTGGAAATAGACTAATCTTCGACCGAATGCTTTATATTGTCCTATCAAATATTTGTAGCCAGAGTGAGACTGACTACAATATCCGTAGGTATATAGCTATGTAGTAGTAGGAGGTATAAAATATAGGTACTAATACTAACTCATAGGCATACTACTTGTTTAGTAGGAATAGTCTCTCACCCTTTATACAAAACTGATAAAGATCTTCAGAATATCTGTATATAGGTATGGAAAAAATACGTACGCATATTACGCTACAAATACCTACGAACGAACAATCTATTAACAGTAGGTACATAACGTAATAATATAAGTATGTCGACATAGGTATGTTCATTTCGTGTAAATAGTTCAGTTTGTCTCCTATAGTAAATCGGTTCAAATTATTTGGGATATACGGAAGAAGTGATTTTCTGCACAACATAACTACAACGACAGGGAGTGAGAGAATGGTAATGCACTCGGACTATAGTGACTGTGACTACTAGGTGTAGTATATGGTCGTAGGAGTAGAATAAATGTTAGCTGGTTATATAAATTACAGTTCAAATTGGTTTTTTCCTTCGCTAAAGCTGGAAATGGCTCGTGTGGACCTTAAATCGAATTGAAAAATGGATAGATCTGTAGGTATGGACCTGGTATGAAATGATGTAATACAGATGGAAACCTACATAGGTTTTTAGGTACTAAGTATTGAGAGTGGATTTGCTGATACGACAGTATTTTCAAAATATGATGCAGGGTAGAGCAAATCTCATTTAATTGTAATGCCTAAGTATAATTAGTATTGGAGTCAGCGAGAAAAATTATGTGCCGGCATAACTGATTTATGTTTTGTAGTGTCACAGAATTACTGTGGGGGTAATGGTTTGTAGTACTCCTTGTAGAATTAGGTTAGAATCATAAAAGTGTTTCTGCACGTACGGATGTAGGAATGAAAGCGTGATGTTGTAAGCAAATGTAATGTTGGAGCATCACTTTGTGTTTCCTTCCCTTGGCTTTAGTTCGTAAATTAGTACGCTGTGAGTTTCGAGCAATGCTGACTAATCTGAATTGTTGGTTTTCAGGACAAAGGAGAAGCTGATGGTATTCGCCGGGTATTATTCGGGGCGGGACTCAAATTTTGGCTTCACCGGCTACTCTTCTTGGATGCTGTATCATACCTGAGCCGTGGGCGACTGAGCGTTTCTCTCAAGCGCTATGTTCTCATTGATATTGATGATATATTTGTTGGTGAAAAGGGAACCAGACTAAAGAATAGTGATGTAAAGGTACGAGAAAAGCTTTTACGTGTAATTTACTAATTTAGAAATTCACATAGCACTCTCTCTATGTAATTATTATTTATTCATCGCAGAAAAAATGGAAGTAACGTTCTCAGAATAATAATGCTTTGTACTTTGCATATAAATTTCAGGCAATATTAGAGACGCAAGATAAACTACGAAGACTAGTTCCAGGATTCAAATTCAATTTGGGCTTCTCAGGAAAATACTTTCATTTTGGAGATGACGAGGAAAATGCGGGAGATGATTTACTTTTAGGTAATGTTCTAATTTCATAAAGTACCTACCTGCAGTACCTAGTACCTACCATTGAATTTTCTTTTTATGAACTCGATGCTAATTTATTGTATTTGTATTTACAGAAAATAGTGACAAGTTTATGTGGTTTGGGCACATGTGGAATCACATTCAACCTCATCTTTACTCCAACACAACTCAACTCATTTTAGATATGATAAAGAATAAAGACTTTGCTAAGGTAAGTAGGTGTAGTAATTCCTTAATCGTATTGTTACATATCTGTATATTATACACATTATTAATGTTACTGATTTTGTATCACAGGAGCATGGAATCCCGATAGACTCCGGGTATTCTGTTTCTCCTCATCATTCCGGAGTTTACCCTGTTCATGAACCACTATATGATGCATGGAAGAAAGTCTGGAATGTGAAAGTTACCAGTACAGAAGAATATCCACATTTACGACCGGCCAGACTGCGCAGAGGATTTATCCATCGAGGAATTATGGTAGCCTCATAATGTTCCAATTTCTGAGCATGCAGTATACATACTGTTTTTAAAAATAACGTTCACAAGAAAATGGTATCCTACTCTGTATCTGACCTCGCGAGGTCCTATACAGCCTATATTATGTCTGCCTGTCTGAAGACAGAATAATTCTTAAAATGAAACTAGGGAAATTAAACTTGGCACATATTATGTAAAAGAGCGAAAGTAAATCTTTTGGTGGTCAGCAAAATTGGAAAAATGTTTGTGATGTCAAAAATCTCATCTCTAATCCTCGTCTACCTAATATAGTTCTGAATACTCAATATTGAGTAATGGATTCTTTTAATTTAAATGGTTACAAAACAAATTCTTTTGATTTAAATGGGCATCTGAAAATATAATATTTTGATTTAAATGGTTACAAAATGGATTTTTTGATTAAATATTCAAAATTATTACAAAATGGATTTTTTGATTAAATATTCAAAATTATTACAAAATGGATTCTTTAGATTAAACTACTCAAAATTGAACGATTCCTTTTGTTCAATAATTCTAATTTGTATTTTCTCTATTGGTTTAAATAGTTCCAATTATCATAAATCCAATTGTTGTATCCAAGTAGGACATTTTATTTATATTTTACACAAAACTTTATTAACTTTTACACAGAAGGCTATCGTTTGTGAGGTAACGTAAGTTTGCTTGTATGCAGAGTTTAATACTTACTTTTTAGAATTTGCATGTTGTGAATACATAAACAAAAATATTATTTGACATGTACGGACATATATAAATATAATCTTGCTGAGTTGTACAATTTTGTATCATGGTATTCCAAGTCCAAGTCCAACTAGAGACATAATTTTCATTTATGACACGTTTTAAATTTTGTAAAGCCAGCAGTGACCAATTTGTTGTTAGTTTGCAGTTGGACTAAAGTAAATTTATGGTTAAGTATAAATTCTAGTATATAAGTGGAATTATTTGGCAAGTGAGTCAAAGGAAAGAGATTTCGACACGTAAAAACTTTAAGAGTGTTTTGGATTTGACTTGGTTTGTCGTAACTACGAAAGTAGATATGGCATGACTTAACATCGACTTTATATCAGTTGACTAAAGCATAAAACAAATGGGGATTTTCTCAATGGTTTGACTGTTGGTGTAGGTCCTGCCGAGACAAACATGTGGCTTGTTCACTCACACGATCTTCATCGATCGCTACCCAGGAGGTCAATCTAAACTGGATGAGAGTATTCGGGGCGGAGAGCTTTTCCAAACTATCGTTTACAATACCGTGAGTTGCTATACATTACATGTACTACGTATCGACATTCAAGTTGTACTAAAAGATTTCCGCTTGTATGCAAAAAAACTTCTATTCCCCCAGTTTGTACTTTTTGCTGTTACCCGGTATAGAATCCAGAGCATTGCTCTTTTTTCGCAATTTTAGTTTTGGACCAGTTCCGTAATATTTTTATTTCCGTTCCTTCCCTTCCTTACTTTTTCATTTCATTGTATTGCACACTACTTCTTGAATGCCTCTATACTGTATATATATTATTAGGGTGGGAGTTTTTTGTCGCTCTCTTTCTGCTTTTGTTGTGCTCCTAGTACATACAATACAACCAGTAGTATCTTTATGATTTTGTGTTTTAGTGGGTTTTAGTTGACATGGTGGAGGGCGCATTTCTCTATATGGGTGTATTATGTGTGCTGTTAAAGACTATTATTGTAGCTAGTGTAGTGTAAACTAGTAGTGGGGTATTTCCTGTTATGCTACTCTGTACATTACATTGCATGAGATTATTAAATAGACAAGGTTTTGTGCCAAGAAGAAAAGATTACCACTATGGATCTTTGAAGCAATTCTCCTTCCCACTAAACTAAACAGTCAGGCCAAAAGCACACAACTTTCAACTTGAGCTGAGTGAGTAAAGGGATACAATAATCGTAATCTTTTACGAGCTTTCTTTCCAACTTCATCTATACTTTGATGGTTTTCCAAGTTGAAGTAATGCAATTTAATGCAATCATGTAGAATGGGATCTTGTAGCTCTGCTAATCTAATGTTGTGCAATGTACAGGGGAAACAGACATTCACTGTCCGTGTCTGTGTGTCTGCATCTTATACCATTACTGTTTTGTCTACGTGTACGCTTTCTGTATTGATAATAACTAAAGGAAATATTGTTGAGTCAAATATTATTTTATCTGCTGGGTAAACGCTTAGCTCGTTTGTGACTAATCTTCTGAGAAAAGCGTGTTTTGTGGCTGAATTCAGTTGAGTTGCGAAATACGTTTTCATGTGAAGTGCTTAACTTGTTTTCATATATAGGTAGTTATTATTACATCATGTATGTATTTGGCGGAACGGTTTATGAGGGAAAAGATTGAAGATACCTCTTTACATCTGTTTTATGATTATTCTTGCATGTTTTCTTTCAGATCAATGTGTTCATGACACACATGTCAAACTATGGAAATGATAGACTGGGCTTGTATACGTTCGAATCGGTCATCAAATATATTCAGTGTTGGACTAATCTGCAGATGGTTACACTTCCGCCTGTACCTCTGGCGGAAAAATATTTTAAGATGCATCCTGATGAAACTGATCCAATTTGGGGGGTAAGAACATTAGTGTACATACTTTAACTAACAACTATACTAATAGTAAAATGAAATGTAAACATTTATGGGACTAATGGAGATGAATATTTTTTTTACTTTTAGACTCCTTGTGACGATCCAAGACACCGGAAAATTTGGTCTGCTAATAAAACATGCGATAGCCTTCCACAGTTTTTGGTTATTGGCCCGCAGAAAACAGGGACTACAGCTTTGTATACATTCCTTACAATGCATCCTACAATAAGTAGTAATAGGCCAAGTCCAGAGACTTTCGAAGAAGTTCAGTTTTTCAATGGGAAAAACTATCTGAGGGGATTAGATTGGTAAATTGACTTTTTAATTGCATAATTGTCCCTAATGAAGCGAAGCATTGAGTAACTTATATTAAATTATCAATTATTACAATTTTATTGCATATTTTGCGTTTATATGCAGGTATATGAAGTTCTTTGTTGCCGAAAATTCTACGTTTTCTAACATAACCAGTAATAATGTGATAGAGCGTGTAAAAAAGCCAATATTGTTTGAAAAGAGTGCCACATATTTTGATAATGAGGTTGTTCCGAGAAGGGCTCACACAATGCTTCCAAGAGCCAAAATTGTAAGAAAAAAATTAATGTTATTTCGTCTTTGCTTTCACCTACTATCTTTAACTTAATATTTATCTTTATATAGGTATTCAATAAAATTATATTATATTCTTTGCAGGTTACTATATTAATTTCCCCTTCGAAAAGAGCGTACAGTTGGTATCAACACATGAGAGCTCACAATGATCCAGTTGCATTGAACTATACGTTTTATGAAGTTCTGACAGCAACAACTGCATCTCCAAGAAATTTAAGAGACTTAAGAAATCGGTATGAATCTTAGGAACAGAGTTTACAATTTGATGTTTAATGAGTTTGCTTTTGAACAATGGAGTTTGAAAATGTTTGTTATTGTTTTAAAGGTGCTTGAATCCAGGACGTTATGCTCAGCATCTTGAAAGATGGCTAAGCTACTACTCGTTCCAGCAGTTATTAATACTAGATGGAGAAGAGTTGAGAAACGATCCTGTAGAAGTAATGAATAGCCTCCAGAGATTTCTCCAAATTGATCCCGTGTTTGATTACTCCACCAGACTGAGGTAAGGGTTGTTCAAAACATCCTTTAATGAACATACCCTAAATGTCCTCAGCAATGAATACAATACAACAAACAAAAGTTTAAGTTTCTTTGTAATTTAATGATGTGTCATTATTTTCTTCAGGTATGATCGGACCAAGGGGTTTTATTGTCAAGTCATCAATCAGAGTCGTAATAAATGTTTAGGACGAAGTAAAGGGAGACAATACCCTCCCATGGATGTAAAATCTTCTAAGTACCTTCAAGTAAGTATTTTAATGAATAAAATGACATAATTAGACTTTTATGAGTGATATCCTTTGTAATACGTGTACTATAAAACATTTTATTTCTTAATTTGCAGACTTACTACACTAGCCATAACAGTGCATTGGTTAAACTGCTTAAGCGACATGAACAAAGCATCCCCCAATGGCTTAAAGAAGACTTGAGTCAGAACTTGTGACCCTGGCCTAAATCGTTCCAAATATTATGTAATTTTTAATATTGTTGTTATATATGTGTATGTACAGATAGGTAGCTACAAAGAATGAGAGATTAACTAAGTACTGCAGAACGGAAATACTATATAATGTATATGTCTAATAAACTGCGGATGCATGTGAGTATAGGTCTGGTTCTACTGTTGCCATTTTTATTGTTTTTATAATCCAATAACTGTTTCAAATACGATAAATATCTGTGCAGAATTATTCCGTTGCTGAGAAAGGAATGGATGTGTACGAATGAATATCTATCGTAAAAATAATTAGGGATATTGAATTTTTTGATGATAAGAGTGCCATTTCTATTTATGAATAAAACTTGACAATGATCTTTCAAAACTATATCCTACATACATTAACAAAAGAAAAAAATGATTGAAATTTTTTTATGTATAAATATTTTGTGTTTAAATGTATTGTATCTATAAGAGTATGATTTTTGATATTCTCTTTATAAACAAAAATATCCATGTCATTTACACTGTAAACCTGCAATACTTATTAATCTTACGAATAGCTTTCTCTTAAACACTTCATAATCAACTTAAAATGTACTACAGATTATACTAAATGCAATAAGCGAATGTATTGTGACGAAATCATGCAGTGTATCTATTCATGTCATGACTGGAGCTAAACAAATGTAAACTATTATTATATTTACTTAATTAATTATTATGACTACATACTATGTGCAAATACTCGGAGCTTTTTTTAGTTTCAATTCAGTTTTGTTAATGATTTATTAGTAAGTGAAATTATAACCAACAGTTTAGCAATTTCAGTAATTAGCCAACAATCCATATAAATGCAATATATACGAGTTATAATATTTACCTTGGCGTAATTGTGATATAGTACTTTTACTAGTACATACTTAAGTAGGAACTTATTGTATCATAGATATAAGCAGTAACCATCTGATTAATAATATAGTCCATATAGGTTGTTCATAATTTTTAAAATTTTCTTACCTACATCTATATAGACATTTTATAAAATTATATCTACTATAATACAAAAAGATCATATCAGTAGAAAATATTGTAAAAATTGTAGCTAATGGTTTTAATGTAAATACGTTGAAAGTATTAACCTTTTATGAATGCATCCGGTGGAAATGCGTCAGTTTGTTATAAATTATTCACATTTTTGTAGTAGTCTGTTGTGTACACTCAAACAATTCGATGAAAAGCCATTTTCTACCTCATTTGCTGATAAATTCTGAAATATTATTATTATTATTATGTTTGTACCTAAATAGTAAGCAAGCGTTGTATGTTCTCACGCGCATTTAGATAACTGGCATGCCTAAAATGCTCTGATGTCATACTGCAAAGGACAATAAACCATTTGTAAAATACTTATACAATTTCTGTTATGTATTGTTTTCATTTGAGCATTCATTTTACACAAGCATTGATATCAATAACTTGAAAACTATAGAGGTGGGCCAATTTTCGTCCCTTTTATAAGCAATCACGTCCGAAATCATGAAATTGGCATCACAACACCCAGGGCCGTACCCAGGATTTCTCTTTGGGGGAGGCTAGCTGGAAATGCATGGCAAAATGTTATTACCTATATGAAATGTGAACAATTTGTCAATTTTTGTACGATACATTTGAGCAAATTTGAGAACAATGAACAAAAAATAGGTACATAAAATTCGCGATTTTTGGTAATTTTCTGGTAAAATAATCTATTTTTCAGGATGTGTGCTAGAAGTAGTGGTAGTGAGAAACACATAATATTATATGTATTTATATATTGATTGATTGCCTATAATATTATCATGCTCAATAAAATACTAATCTAGTGTAACTTTAGAAATCCTGAGGGAGGCTTAAGCCCCTAAGCCTCCCCCCTCGGTACGGTAAAATTTGGGTCATAATTCCCTAGGTCACTTGGTTTGGTCACTTGAGTCGTGTAAATCGTACGATCTTCTATGCCTTCACAAACCAAGATAGAAACAAAAACGCGCAAAACAATTTAGGTTCAAAACGCAAAACGAAAGGTGGAGTGAAAATATTTAAATCCTCCGTCCTACGGATTCCGTGGTCTCGCATAACCTCTATTACAAAATTGTTAGAACCTAGAAGAATCCCACTGGTGTAGCGGTTTTCGGCTTACTCTCGTCATAATTAAAAAATTGGTCAATAAAGTGGAAAACTTTTCAGTAACTAACAATAAGTATCGCAGACAGAGAGTTGTATGTGGACATGGTCAATAGTGGACAATAGACCTTATTCACAGGAACTGTGAATCCTAGCTGACAAGTACCCCGATTGCCGATCATGGTATGGTTTAACTTGGATTTTGGATTCTTCCAAGATTTTGTAATAATGAAAGGGTCCATTAATTTCAGCTAATCATAATAAGCCTTATTCACCGGTACTGTAGTTTCAATCATGAGCGGACAAATACGCCGATAGCCGCTTGAATGCTGCTTGAAGACATTCACTTCTGTCATGGTATGGTTTAAGTCCAGCGGACCGAAGTGAATGTCTTCAAGCAGTATTCAAGCAGCTATCGGCGTATTTGTCCGCTCATGATTGAAACTACAGTACCGGTGAATAAGGCTTACAAAGTAAAGTTGGTAACGACGTTGTTGTGGAGTCCTTAATTTTAACTGTGTGAATTGAATCTACCAAAAGTTTTTGCTACTACGGAAATAAGTGACTTTTTGCACATTTTTTTGTTGATAATTTTCATCAAAAATTCAGTTGGGCTTTTCATTCCGTCGGGTAAGTCTGTTACGTTAGCTGAATTATTCGAAAATGAAAAGTGTGCAGTGCATTAGATATGGCATAGCTATACTATCACTATCTTCAATATAGTAGCTATGGGAACTGCCTACTCCGGTCCATTATAAGCAAATGATAGGAATTGCAAGTGGGGCTCCTGGATTCGGAAATCGTACCTTCAATTTCCATGATTTTTTTTCGTAATTTCATTATTTAAGCTAAAAACATATTTAAAATGTGCTAAAACTGTCATCAATCGGGGTATTGATATCTAATGTATTAATACAAGTTTATTTCACACTGAGCCACTTGCAATTCCTATCATTTGCTTATAATGGACCGGAGTAGGCAGTTCCCATAGCTACTATATTGAAGATAGTAGCTATGCCATAAAATATCTAGCAGTGCATGTTCCTCGAGCCTAGTCTATTATACATTATTATAATATTATTTATGGACAGGAACCGCTATGTCATCACAATGCAAGCTTGGGCGTTGGAGTTCCATTAAACTATACAACACCATTTTATATATTTTGGCTACAATGTCCGTGATAGCTATGTACACAACTTTCTCGAGTTTTGGGATGGTTGCTGTACCTAAAATAAATTTCACAGATATTTTCAATGGAAAACAGTCTGGAAAATATTTGGTTTTACCAATCTCAGATCCTACTAAACCAAAAGGTGTTCCAGTACTCGCCGATGTATTTTACGGTATGGGCAATCAACTTTTTGAGTTCGCATGTTCCTATGCCATAGCAAAAAAGAGAAATTCAGATGTCTACTTAACAGTTCCAAATAAAACCACATTCGGCCCTTCTCATAGTCACACTGCACGAACTCGTGGTTTTGCATTGGACCATTTTAACATTTCGTTCAAGTATTTGTCAAATGAAACGATGACAAAATATGGGGAAATGTTCGATTTCCAAGACAAACACATTTGGAACAATACTCTTCCTACGGGACAAGTTTTAAAAGTGAAAGATGTGTGTATGTCGGAATATTACTTCAAGGATTACCGAGAGGATATTCAAGACATGTTTCAACTTAAAATCGACGAGAGACCAATACGAGATTATGTGGACTTAGTGGAAAATTCAGAAAGTGTATGTGTTCATGTGAGACGAGGGGACAATTTGAGAGGGAATCGAACTTTGCCGATTTCGTATTATAAACGAGCCATTAAATGGATGAGACGAATGATTACCAATGCAACATTTATTGTAATCTCAGACGACATGGAGTACGCTAAAAAAGAATTGGGAGCAGTGAAAAATATTGTATTTTTTGACAATTCCAATAATTTTTTGTCGAGTTTGTATGACTTTTTGTTAATGTCTAGGTGTAAGCATAATATCATAGCTAACAGCACATTTAGTTGGTGGGCAGCTTACTTGAATCGTAATAAAAATAAAACTGTCATCGCACCTATGCCAAGACATCCCCCTGGATGGAATGAGCTGGCCTATAAAGACAAAGAGCAATATAAATATAGAAATTTAATTTTAACCCATTTTTTGTATCCCACGGATTGGTTAACAATTAATCCCTTTGAGTATTTGAATGTCACGTCACAATAGTTAACGAGTTTTATTTACGGTTTATTTTGCAAAATTGCAAAGTGCTTGCTTTTGCCGAACTTTTTCAATGTTTCGTGATCCTTTGTATCGCTAGTGTGTTTGTATTTTGTGTTACGTAATAAATATCTAGCTGTAAAATCGTGTTTGGTTCTTTGGTTAGTGATTTTTTTTCTATCAATTAGAATTAATTATTTCCGGCACACACTCTTTAGTGCCCAAATTTTTTGTTTTTACCAATGTATTTTAATTACTTTCGGTCAATTTACTTCAAAATTAAAGTACTTGGAGCCTAGAAGAAAAGCCCTTCTTTATTTTCATATATTTGCATTACGTGTTGCATATTATGTGGTTTGTCTGTTAAACTGTATGTAATTGAGTGTAAATAAACCGTAGTAAAACGGGTATAGTAAAGTGGTGGAGACATGTAGGAAATTTTCTCCCTTAGGGTAATTCCCCC
>JAQFYB010000658.1:0-46996 GCA_034694085.1 Pogonognathellus longicornis
TCGGAATTCGGTCGGCAGATCAGAAATAACGACGGTAAACCAATGCCGATGATATTTCGACCTACCAACCAATACACATCGGCCCGATATTGTGTGCGAGTAGGGTAGCCGTATAGAATGCTATGAATTGTGTTTCTGTCTGAAGTTGACGCTAGAGTTGAATTATGTAGTGATAATTTAACATACTTAGCATAATGTAAGTTTTAAAGTATTTCTCATCTACTAGAATGGTTAAGCTTCAAGAGATGAGGGGAACATGCTATGGAGTGTTTTAAAAATCCATAAAGCATTTTCTAGAGTACTCCCCTGTGTGTTTCACTTACTTAAATTAATTTACTACAACAGTACTAACCTACTTCATCAAAATTTTCATCAAATCCTACTAAACAAATATAGCGTATACAGGCAATTTCCACCTTATATTTTTATGAAACTGGTTTAACAATTTCTCTGTGAGAATTGTGACAATTTTTGATATGATTCAAGGTTACAGGGACAAATAGATGTGTCTCTAGTGTGTGCATTGCATTGTTTAAAGAGTTTGTGTGAATTTTGAAGATATTTTTAAATTGAAAAGCTCATGTCAAGCGATGTTATCAGAGTACATCCTTTGTGTCGGAGTAAATAATGAAATTCAGTGTTAAGTACGCTGTTTCTTGATTTTTACACGCTGAACACGACCCAAGGTCTGTTTTCAACTGGAAACTCTTTTAAGAACAATATTTTTCTCTGGCTTAATGGCTTTGGAAGCTAATGCATGCAAATGGCACTTCATATACTACAACCTACTAAATCCACATCCACTTTTAAATAGGTATTAAACCTAATATTTATACTTGTGTCTATATACAGACAGATCTTACACTATTAGTAGGTACTACATGTACCTGTATTGTACAGTTGAATGGTTTATGGAAGTTAAGTTAAGTGGATGTTTAAGACACATGTATATAATAGTAGTGTGGCATATTGTATTATGTGCTGTTCTGGTTGTTGTTGTTGCTTTTAAAAGAAAAATACTCACGAGAAGTGTGTTGCTGTGAGGGAAAGAAGAAGATGCACTTGAGATAGTAGGCTAAAGTACAGGAACGTGTATGGTAGATTGTGTATGTAGATTAGAAAGACGAAGAAATTTGACTGGAAGGTAAAACACAAAACAAGCACAGTAAAATACGCGTACAAAACAAAGATTTGTTTCAAACTATGTGTGTGTATCTGAATTCTGTGTTTATAACCAAAGTACATGAATATACAGACATACTAAATACCTACCTACACCTTCTAGGTGTATTAAAGCTCGTTCGCTTGTTCGTATTATTAACATGGACTTGTTTTGGAATTGTAGAAGCTTCACAGAGATTTTGAAGAAGTAAAGGTGCTGTGTTTGTACTTATATAGAGGGGAGTTGAGTAAAGTGTGTTAAAGTAGGTACGGATTGTGTTTGACGTGTGGTATATCCTACAAAAAAGGTTTTGCCATGTAAATTATAGTTTTGGACAAAGTCTAGTAGTGTTGTATCGCATCGCATAGACAAACTTTTCTCATGTGGTACAAATGCTCTGAAGGAAAGCTTATGCATGGCGAGCCAAAGCAAAGTCAAACCAAACAAGTGAGAAAAACGGGTCAGACAAGTCAAGTCGTTCGTAAGTTTTGAGTTTGTACTGTTGCTGTCTCGTAGTCTTTTTAAGTTTCCATGTAACATGTATTTCTTACTTGTAGGTATATTAAGTGTGTGAGTCATGCTATTCTTTACCTTTTTCGAGATTTGCATAAAGGATCATACTACTTAACTTTAAAAGCAATATTTTCACACAACTTATACAGTACAAAACACAACACATATAGTACTAATACAACTAATAGTGTAAAATTGTAATCGTGTGTGTACTTTGCTTCTACTCTAAAAGATGTACTTATATTATGTGATACCAACATAGGAGTAATAGTACCTACATACAAAAACTCGTAAGATAAATATTACTATGCAGAAAAGGAACATGAGTAGGCCAAAGATGACCGTAGTGTGTTCAGTGTTGCTTGGGCTTCTTTGCTTTGCTACCTCTTTCCTTTCCTTTCACGTAAGAGTATTGAGATAAGTAGAATGAAGATGTGTGCAAGTGCAACGGAGACCAACAAAGGAATTTTAATGGCATCATTTTGATTCATAGAATTTGATCCAATCTGTTGGGAATTTATGCTCTGAAACTAAACACTACTTTTCAAATCATTTTGCTCTGTGTGTAAAGTACCTAGTTAAAACGCAAATCTAATATAAGACCAAAACTTCATATTTTATTCTGCCCTTTGACTCTTTTCAATTTATGCATGAGATGGATTTTTCAGTTTATATTGTAGTGCTAGTATTATATTTTTTGTACATATAATGTGTGATTGAATGTGTGTGTAGTATGGCTTGTATGTGTGGATTTTTAGTGTTCAACAAATTTTCCTCTACGTATGTAGGTATATGTAAGTCTACAATTTGTAATCTAATAAAATATTCATATGCCATGGCTTACAATGTATATTCAAAATACAAGAGATATTTTTTATTGTTTGCTTTGTACTTGCGGTGCTTCTGTTTCTACTGACAAAAGGGAATTTAACGAGATGTTTTGCGCATTTGACTGATGAATTACTGCGAGACTTCATAAATGGAATGTTCTATTGAATTTTCAGCTTTTTTACACAATTTTCAGTAGACATTCATTATATTGAGTGCAAACAACATAAACTATATCTGTAATAGTAGATTTGATGTTCATTTTATATTTAATCAACCAATTGAATGTAAGTTAGACTCAAATAAATTTTTAGTACCTTGCCGTGTCAGATTTCAGTTGTTGTTTGATTAATTTTATCATTAATACAACAACAGATGGAAATCCTAATCGTTTGGACGTTTGATAATCATGATACAATAAAACTGAAAAATGCAATAGTGGCACATTTTGTTAGTGATTCATTTAGCTGTCAGGATGAACTAATAATATTCTTACTGTATGCCTTAGTAATAGAGAAAAATAATTTGCCGATAGTAAAGAAGAGATTCTGAACGATATGCTTGACTGAATAACGAGAAACACGAATTAAGATTCAGTTTTTGTTTCCACGATTGATCTTTTGTACAAATCTACAGATCGTGTGTAAGATTCTGACAGGATTTTAACGAAATGTTATTTGATTTGTTCACGATTGTGAAATTATTTATTGTTTTGATTAACCCAATGACTTTATTATACAAATCAATCAATTCACTTATAACTTCCTCACTGCAGGAACACAATGCAAGAAAGAAAATGCTTTGTTATCCAATCATATTGAATTTATTTACTCATACTTTATTATACAATGTATGTATTCGAGTATTGTAGATTTCCATGGACTAATTGTATGCAAATGTACCTACATCAATTTGGGTACTAATTTTTAGGCAAGCAGCATTTGAATGCTTGATTTATCTATTTGATTTTTCAAAGGCAGTCAAAGCCGTGCTTATAATGAATTACAGTAAGGAATTTGACATATTGTTATTGTTAGGAAATCCTATTCATAATTTACTGATGTAAAATATGATTCTTGCTTAGTAGTCACTCGATCGGATCAAAACAAGGCGTGTCATTTCAAAGCAAATCCGAGTCTTGCTGAGCGAGTCAACATTTAAGACACCGTTATTGTTATTATTACACTTATAGTTTTATTATATACAACTATAGTAGGTCCCTCCATTGCTTGTTCGTTGTATGAATTTTATTGCAATTTGATTCCGAACTATATAATAATAACCGTCTTAGAATTATAAAGACTCTCAGTCTACTATTACTGGTAAATATAATCCTTCTTCGCCTTTCGCATTTTTACCGATGTAAAAACACACGTCTAGTACAAACAGGGAACTCCAATGTGAAATAAGTAGCATGCAGTTAATTTTTACAGTCTGTCTGCTGTTACAATTATGATTACGACTACCGCTATGTAAATGCACACTGCAGACTGCAGATACAGCACTCAATCCTATTCAATGTCAATAATGCACGTAGTAATTACAATTATGATGATACGTTAATAAAATAATAATAATATAGCCATTTTAAAAATAATTGACTTCTGTATGAGTGAGCATTACTTTTGTGTATGTATTGCTTTGCTTTATTACAGTTTCCAACTCCATTGTGGTTTTATAGTGTGTGTTATTTGTATATAATGTGATTTGTTTGCTGTATCATCCACTTTATAGAGCAATCTATGACAGTTAAGCACAATTCTATACGTTTTTCTTTAGAAATTATGCAAGAATTATCTAGTATGCAGCTGTTTATCTTTATCTGTGTACTATCCGTATGGTAATTTTTAAAATTAGATATAACATAACTCTGCTGAGTGAGTATTGCGTTAAGTATCTCACATTCCTCACGATATTTTATTGTGTCTAGTGTACAGTAGTGCACTTACAATTGTTATTATTTGTTTAACACTCGCTTTACATTTATATTGCACTTGCTTTACTATCAACACAATAAATTGAGATATTTTGTAATGTTATGAATGAAAACATAATATGAGCTGAGAAATAGTGAAGTCGTAGCCCTGATCTATAAATGGTGAATGAAGAGAAGGCATTCGTTCATAAAGAGTGCAACTGTCGATTCTTATAATACTGTGTTTTTGTTCGTCTGTTATTCTACTTGTAGATTTTACAATGGCTATATCACATGCATCGTTTATTTATTTACTGCTTTAGTTAATTCTGTACAGGTACAGTGACTATTTTTACACAACAGTGTTTCTGTAGTGTATAGTGAGTGTTTGTAGCTTGTATTAACGGGACGTGAATTAATCGTGCAATTCTTTGTCTGAATTTTGATGAGTCTTCATTGTGATTTTAAGTACGTAGGTTATAGGTAGTGAGTGTAGTGTTCTTGTATCTCCTTTGTCAATAATAGGATGAAGAATACACAGTGTATTACATTTGAATGGTGATTCTAACTTTATATATATGTATATTGCTTATTGACTCGAATCCGCTCATCAGACTGCAACAACATGAACAATAAAACGTCAATTGCAATTACAGTATAGTAGGTGGATGAGATTTTCTACAAGCAAGTACGAATATTACGGAGTAGGATTGTGCTGTATTAAGTGTAAGTATATGTAAGCTATGTATTCTGTGCATCTTGTTGCGTTTTTATGTATTAGTGTTGTTGGAAGTTGAAATTGACGATGTTTTCCAATTTTTTCATTTATTAACGACGGGAATGCTTACATAGGTACTTGTGCAAAAATAAAAGCACTTTTTAATGAAGATTTTTCTCAACCTTTCGTTTAACCTAAGGAATCCTTCATAGTTGTTTACAAATACATACCAAGTTTATTAAATACACATCTACTTATTACTAAAATCATTTTATGTGCATTCTAGTAAATTTAAGTTTTAAGGGTATAACATGTACTCTTTACATAGTGTGTGTATGCTATAGGTAAGCAGATTTCTTAATTTTTATTATGAATGCGACTGACATGGGAATGACAAGAAAATCATTGTAGCGATCATGAAATCCATTTATTCTTGTAGCGTTGTGTACGGTACACGTGGCTCAATTATAAATTGCAATTTACTTGCATTTCACTTACTTCGCACTATAGTATTACAATGTAGAGGTTGTGTGTTGATCCAGAAAAGATGCTTTCAAATGCTATTAACTAACTGGATGAGTTCGTCCAATTCATTGTTCGTGTTTTTATGAGGATTATAAACATACTAACAACAATACGCAGTATAAATATAGAAGTTCCGTACCGTCGAGTTGCATTATTGGTTCATATAACATCTTATACTTTGTAATACATTTCTTAATAATTGCAGTTTTGTATCTAAAGAATTACTTATACAAATATACCTATAAAATATTATGTACATTTGTTCAGAAAATAACTAATTGTATAAGAAATCGTGTTTTACGCTACGCTACATACAATTACCTATATTTATAAAAATCAAACCAAATATGGGAATATATGAGAATCACATGTATTACCGGAACTACAAAAATTAAGTATCTGTGAGTTTACTTACTGCTACGTAGTTGCATTATGGATTTAGAATTGATGTTATTTTGGTTGCAGTTGTATAAAGCATCTTTACTACCACTGAAAAGTTTAGTGAGGTACTGGTTCAAGAAAGATGACTAAAATGTGTGGATGGATATATATAGTACAGTGTGTAGTGTAGTGTGGCTTGGAATGATACTAGTAAGAAAGAAAGGAGTAATACAATGGAAAAGAGAAGACAATGGAATTGATGAGGTTCGTAAAGTATTTTGGATTTTGTGCTGAGGAGAACAAGTCTGTGTTCTCTAATGCGCGAAACACGACGGTTGAGCACGATTTAATTTCAGAATTTCTAGAGCATCAATTCAATTGATGAATCCCTGCAACTCTTTGAATGACATGACTGATGGTCAACTGACATTCTGTGTATTTCTGTTTGTGTTGAATTGTTTTCTCTTATTTGTGCATCTTCTCTCTCTCTCATGACTGACTCTGATTCTCTGATGATCCAATAATGGGATGTTCTTTAACACTAAATAGATTTATTGTTGTATACAAAATTGGGTTTGTATTAGTTTACAGATACGAGCATGTGGGTTCCCAATAATTTTTCTCATTGTAGTATTAACTTGTATGTAGAATCCAACACTGTGACAATTCAGTGGAAGAAAATGTATGGAAATCTAATAGAAATATCTGTATTGTATTAATTCTAAAAAGGTTTTCCTTTGACAACTAAATCAGATTCGCGTAACCCTCTAATACAATTACAGTATTACTCTCCGTGCATTATTCATTAACAGTAGAAAAATCTGTAGTGTCTAAGTTAATTTGGATATAAGTACCTAAATATAAATTCAAAGCTCTCTGGTTAGGATCGGAGACGTAAAAAACCTATATGGAATTCCTATACGGGAGAAGTGTCTCAATGTCATAGGACAACCTAAAGAATATTGATTCGTCTGCTTGCAACTGTGCCAAAGGAAAATTAAATGAATTTATGGTAACTTGACCTCCACAGCTAGTTTGATTGGATTGCTACTTACTTGTTAGTAGTTGCTATATCTCGTGCATTATGGATTGAATTGCAACTTGGTTGATTCCCAGACACTGTTATATAGAAAGTGCATGTGATATATTATATACATAGTACATACAAAGAGTGAATCTTCTTTTTACTTACAAGATTAAGAAAGGTTAGGTTTTATTTATAGGTTGTAGTTCTGTGTGTGTGTCAAATCGTGTAGGCTCATTACAACTTACAAAAGTTGATTTTTATATAAAGGAACTTGGCCTTTCAGTATTAGCCTGTTGTTGTAAAACTATATAAGCTTAGTATTAATACTCCGACTGTGACTATCCCTTTTCAGAGTTCAGTATCAACATTTCTCTCTCTCTCTATGTGTGTGTCTAGTGTCTATACATGTCTACAGGCGATGTAATAATAATGAATGTACTTACTGCTATTCTCTCTATACTCAAACGTAAGTAGAATAGAATTTAGATCAACTGGCAACTACTTACACACAAAGATACTTTTTTATTACCAGCCTCGACAACAAAAACACGAAAATGCTCCTCTCTCTATTATTCGATTGGATTTAGCTATAAATTTAGCAATGTCTCTTTGTTCGACTTTCATCTACGCCCTCCTCACAACCCTCCTCTCTCAGACTCCTCAACTCTCCCACCATCACCAACATCCAACTATTTACTTCCACCATACAACAATCAATTCGCAACTTATTTTCTACTCAACTTTTAGTACAAAGCATGAATATTATTTGTGCTAAGCTTATTCCGTAGGGTGACATGCCATGATTATACGTAATGGTGTAATACACAAGTAGGTGGTAGTAAAAATATGTACAGAAAAAAGATGTAGCCAAAGTTTAATAAGTGATCTAGAATTCATAATGGATGAATCACAAGAAGATTTATGGCTTGACTCTTGTCTTAAAGTAATCTTGATGGACCTTAAAGGGATAAAGGTGTAATGTGTATAAGGTTTCCTTACTAGTTCCTACTAACACGGAAGGAAGTAATAATTATCTGTATTATTGTATTGGATCTGTACTATCAATAATTCTTATGAATATTCGTTCCATTTATTTATAGTAATGTATTAATTATTTATTCCTAACTTGCAGAATTGTAGATTATATTTCATAAGCCTCGTCTGTTCAAAATGTTCATTTTTATGTTATAGTTTTATTAGTATTAATACTAAACTTAGCAATGAGCATGTTTAGTGGCAACGGAATAAATGCATTGTATGTGTTTGTATGTGTAATGGAACTAAGAGTTTTGCATGGAAATATATTGCTATGTATAATGCTAATGCGAACCTGTTTCTCTTAATTTTTCAGGAAGATCACCTACAAACAAATTAATTAAGTCACAACACAACAATCTCACTACAGGTAAGTGGAATAAACCACACATGGAGTTCATTTTTTACATATTTATTACAATCATCATAAATTTGCTGTAGGAACAATATTCAAGCTTCATTCATAAACAACAAATACACAACAAATACATTTTGCATAGTAAAACTATACCCATCCACAATACAAGGACTATTCTGCATAACATTTTAGGTTAAGCTTATTATTGTACTGTAATGATGTAAAATTACATCTAACCATCAGCATGTACGAATACAAGACAATGCTTAGGGCTACTTTTAACTAAATTAGCTAAAGTCATAAAATAAATCTCTGTGTGTAGGTATGACATGAGCTTATGTTAGTAAGTAAATATAAGCTTATACAAATAAAACAAGGATAATTTCTGCATACCTATATCATGCAATTTCCTTTAGATTTGCACATCTAAATCATGTGGTACCTAACGAAATATTCAGATTAACTACACACACAGTTTATTCCATTCCGTAGTAGCAACTACCTTGCAAATATTTTCCATATAGACTCACTGGGAGACTGTGAGTCGATTTGCTATACAGGTATAATGTAAATCTTGTGTGTACATCATATTGTTTGTATTTACATTGTCTCGCAGTCCATAATACACAAGACGACATGTACGACAGTCTGGTTGAGAGTTGTTAGTTTAGCCTCAGCCTGGGCGTTTAATGATCATCAGGTTAGGTTTACATGTACAAATTCAACTAATGTGGATCACAACATCACTCTAGGGAAGCAGACGTATTATATTGTAATAGGCACTTTATGTGTTTTGTGTCCTTGTTACATATAATGAGATTATTATTAATTTCCTTTAACTCAACTGAACTTCACATACAAATACGTGCCTACCTACTCTAAATGCTTTTTAATATGGAGTGTATTTGTACGAGTAGATTTAAAGTAGCTCGTTCTTAATAGAAGTAGGGAGGCGGAAACTGAAAAAGTGTCTTATTAGGGTCAGTAGTACTATTTCCATTAGATTTTGCATAGTGTTAATATCCTATTATAGTATAATTATTCAACCCTGTTGCAAATGGCAATATTCCCCTGGTTGAAGGCGTGATTGCAATCTAAATTAATTTGTCTATACTTTATTAGTCTAAACCTTCCCACTCCATGGGTTGTCTTTGCAAAATTAACTTCTCAATATGATTTGTCTAATCATCAAACAAGTATTTTCATTCTGATATCATGCACATATCTGCACTTACCATAAGATTAAGGTGATATCATGTATAATTAGCTTTTTGTTAGCTAATAGTACCTAGCTATAGCTGTCGTGTTGACAAACAAGTTGCTAATAAAACTATACAAAATAAATTTGCGGTTACATACGTGTATTATATTAATATTATATAGCAGTTCTGTATTATTTGAATTTTCTTCATTCTTTATCAAGTAAAACAAGAATCGTAATGTGTACTAAAGTATACAACAACATAAATTGAATCATGGAATGAATTCAAACCTACAAAACCAATATTAAAGTTAATTCTATTTTTAATATAGAAAAACACGATGAGTTACTAGTAGTACAATATTATGCAGCAGATTTTTTAATACGTGTTTAAGCCCAAGAAAGATACTTATAAATCTATATTTAAAACGGCATAATATTTTATATACACTAAGTCTTGAAAGATTGAATCTAGCTGGCAAAGAAAAAAAAATCGTGTATCTATAAATTGGCTTTTGCTCGTAGCATGTGTTCCCGCCATGTCAGAATGTCAAATGTCACAAATAAGAACACAATAAAAGTTTCAAAGTGTAACTTTCTAAATCGAATTTGGTTAGAATGACATGACACGACATGCCGTTAGAAATAGCCACAAGACAAGAGTGGGAAAGAAAATGTTATTATCTCATCCTCTATGCTCCTGCAAAAACGACTCTTGCTTTAATAACAGCCCAAAGAAACCGACAGTCAAAAAAGACAGTTACATTACAGCTGTCTGTGTGCTATGCACATTGAACATACTGCAATTTGTCTATATGAAAAAGATCATAGTATTATAGCGAACAAAGGAAATGTAGATCATTCTATCTCTGGTGTGCAATGTATTGGAATATAATATGTATATCAAAAGAATTTTATGCAGACGCTATCTCTGTATTGTATACGTATCACATAGGTCATGTCATGGCATGATACAGGAATGTTAAATATAACTGCTACAGTGTGTATTATCATTGAACTCCTACTACTTATATATTGCTGCTACTTTGTATTATAAGTTTAGAAGCCACGTCCAATTCAATAAAATTCGGTGAAGGGCTAAAAGAACATTCTTTGAGCATTGAGAAGAAAGTGGAGCAGTTTTGTACATAAGAGTTACGTGTGAGCCATATTTTTATTTCTTTAATGCAGTCCTGATCTTTGCCACGGTATCTCGAGAGTTTGTTGTACAAGGGCATGATGATTACATGACCATAGCGTACCTTTTACTAGTGGTACAAAACCATTTCTTATGTATTCTCAAAAGCCCAACCGCTGCACAGTGCACACGTTAAACGAGACGAGACTTTCAATTTCTTGCAGTAAAACTGCTACATGGGACTTACGACTTGACTTAAAAAATAATAGCAGAAGAAGAAGAAGCAGGGCAAATGCATGTGCCAAGTCGAGCTGGCTCATTCCCCGTAGTTTTACAACATATATTTCACCTTGCTCGAATTGCTCGTATAAAAATGCCAGGCAAAACCTTCTCTGTATGTAGGACTAGGGATACAATACAACTACAAGTAAAATGCAACGTGTACGTGTAAATACAAAAAGCGTTCATTGCATACTTTAGTAAGTGCTCAAAGGACTTTGTAAAATACTACAACATTTTCTAGATTATGCATACCTGCATTTTAATGGGAGAAAATTTAACCGAACAACAATACAATATGTGCAAGTATATGAAACAGCATTTTTATCTGTATATTATACTTATTCCTTAGGTAGTTGTTGTTGTATTTATGAAAGTAAAATGTGTGCTATGGAGTTACACACCAAGGTTATAGCAGGGACATTGAAAAAGTTAAGTAAAAGCATTCCTTCCAAAGAAACTTGTTACTAGAGGTATCTTGCCATAAGGAGGAAAAGTAAGAAATTTTAGCTAGAAACGATAAAACGGGAACGGTGACAAATTTATTACCTGTGCTGTATTTCCTAAAGAATTTCACAACAAGACCGAGAAATATTTAGAGACAGAATGAGAGAGAGAGAGAGTTGGCTGAGTCGTTAAGTAAGTAAGTAGTAAGTAAAAGTGGAAGAAATTAGAGCTACAAGGGAAATGAAACTTTTCAACGAAACCCGGAGTGGTACTGGAGTATTTATGCACATATTCATCTATTTACAACTTCGCCAGGAGTATTTAGGAGTTATTTGATTTTTCAAGGGTATACTCTACCTATTGCTGTCTGTATTGGTTGTTGAAAGTTGTTATTAGCTTTTTCTTCGGTTTTACGGGCATTTTCATGATTTCAGGCACTGCATGCGCCCTTGAATATTGAATGTATCACCGAACTTAAATATCACTCATTGTCACACAGAAAGAGATTTTAGCTTGACGAAGTTGGTGAAGAGGGTTTATGAGGGAGAAGGATTATAAATTATAGCAATATAAAGTTCTCGGGCCTGTTATTTGTGTAGTATTAGTAGATTCGGTGATGTAATGTGGATTGGGATGATGATGCTTTATAAAATAGAGTGAGAGACTCTGGAGGAAAGAAGTTGTGTTCACATTCACATTGAGTTGAGATAAACAGGGAATAAGGTTGGGTCTTTACGTTCTATCGCGTCAAGTCAGATTGTTTTCTTTGCTCCGTCTCTCTCAGCCAGGATCCCTCAATTTATTTCAATTTATGTGAATCCCTAATGTTTGTTGACTTTGGGTCTCTGCTACATTCACAGACTCTGTTTACGTTCAGGCAATCAGAAAACCCATTGGAAACACAAACTGGAACATATTATCTGCTTTTATTACTCATAAATGCATTTTCTGTCTCTCTCTTACCAACCACCACTCTCCCACTCATCTTTTTCCAATGCTATGACTTCCTCCAGTCTATCGTTTACTTTTATTACTTACTATAGGTATTTTCCCTGGAAAAGCTTTTATCTGTACATCTATACTGGAAAATATTAATTGGCTAATGCTATCTCTAAGTAGTTCCACCAAACTAACGATTATTATATCTGTCTGTGCACTATTACAAGACAATCATTTTGTAGAATACTTTAGCAAGGCATGCTAAAACAAAGTTCTCAACGATTGCATTGATAATTGACTTGTATGTGCATGGTGGGTCCATGCTACAGTCTAATAAGACATTTTTATTTGCTTTGTTCCTGGATCCTGGATAAGGTGAAAATTATACGATTTGCGGTTTATTTGCATTACAATACTGAGTGGTACATAGTACATCTATAAAATAATATGTGAGTGATATGAATCTACAAATGTACAATTCTGTATGCATTTCTATTAATCTTCGACCGGGGGGGGGGGGGCTAACAATTTATTTTATTTTATCGCCTTAATTAATTTGGCTATACCCGAATATTGTACACCTTATATAAAAATAAATTCCTCCCATAAAATATTATTAAAATCGTAACATACACAGGTTACCTGTGTATGTAACAGTATAAAAATCAGGGTGAGGCAGACCCTGTCCCTAGTTACGGCCATGATTAAACGATTCGAAACTTTTAGCGTATGAAGTTGACTGAATTCTAGATAGACGAAACGAAAATCCTTGATGGGTTTCGTTCTAAAGTGTAAAGTCTACTTGATTTTTCTTGAGAATTTATGGGAAAAGTTCTGCCTACTTTACTTGCTACGCAGAAAAGCAATAAGACACCCGAGCATAATGTTATTATCATTCAAAACTGCTAAAGATCGTTTGTATGTTGATTTGACTCTGCAAAGTTTTCCATGTCAATTAAATGAATACCTATACCTATACATATATTCATATATTCATAGTCACCATACAGAAATTAATGTGTTCAGCCTTGAAAAAGTTCCCATGTCATATGTACATGTACGTTAAGTATGTAGATGGTTTCCTTATGTTAAATAATAATTACAGGTTGCTTCATTCCAGTTATTAGGTACCACATCTACCACCACTCTATACACTATACTTTAAGTATAACAATAGTTTGTTCATAGACGTAATAACTCCATCCTTCTGTAATAATAATGTAATAATGATGAACAGTAGGAACGATTTGATCATTAAAATGCGAAAACAGCTGTAGTACCAGAAAAACACTTCTTGTTTGAGATGAGCGTTAGTATAGTACAATAATTATATGAGCTTTCTGAAAGATTAAGTAACTCAAATCTAATTAAATTTGTACAATGCTTACCCTTACCAGACCACTGCATGCATAAACTTAGACACAAAAGGTGTCCTTCAGCAAACAAACGTTTATACACTAAGGCATGGTTGTAAAAATAGAAAATGCAATGTAATATTAATAACCAGCTTAATTCAACCAAACATACACAAGGCTATAGCTGTAATAGCATAATTTTTCTTACAGAGATTCTTTCAACAATAAAAGTACCTAAATTAATCTTGAATTACTTACTAGGCAAATTATTGTCACCTTACTTAGTTGATGATAATTTCTTCCTTCCTTTCTTTACAAGATAAATGTATGTGGAAAATGTGCATAGTAAATAATTTTACACGAAGAAAACATTAGTACAATGTGTAAAAAGCAGTAAATATGTAAAAATGTCTGTTTCAACCTTTGCAAACCTTCAGAGCGTCATAAAATCCCATTTGGTCTAATTCCATCAAACAAAGCGATATTGTTATAGCTTTATTATGAAGTTATGATGATGACGATGTAATATACAGTCAAAGGGTGCAGGTGGTAGACACTTAATAGGCTTTTAATAGACATGTGATGTTAGAGTAGTGGTAGTAATGCTTCAACATTATCGCCCACTTCACCTACCATTGCAAAATCTGAATGTACAATCTCACGAACTATCGAGGAAGGCAATTATAATGAAAATATCTTATTACCATCTCCATTCATCGCTATCTTATCTAAATCACTCTAATCTCTCCGTTTAACAATGTAAAGGCCCAAAATAGTCTGAGAGTCCGACCATTACTGTTTCATTGTTCGTGTCTACAAATAGCAATAATATTATTACCGAGTAATTTGCCAAAATTATGATTGCTATAACCTTTACTATTACTGTGCTACAGAATTGCTTCCTCTATGCATTACCATTACCTTTATTATTAGTATTTGCATTTATACACAATATTCACTGTATACAACACGTAGGTTGAGAATCATTATAAATTTACTAAGCATACTGATATTTTCATAAGGATTATTACATAGGTACTTAAAACTTGAGGTACCTAAATGTAGCTGTAGGTAGGTAATTATAGATTGTGATTCATAATAAGCACGTGAATGTGCCTTTTCTAAGTATTTTCGTACAGCAGCAGTGTAAATACGACACACAACATGTTTCTGTTTAGGTATGTGCAATTTTTACGTAGTATTTCTTGATCTCGTGTGGTTCGTAAAGGAAAACGCAGATCTTTATCATTTTCTCTTTAATTTGATTACTTATCTCGTTTCATTACATTAAACAATCGCAATCATCATCTTTTTATTAACACATTTCGTTTTTAACTGTGATGACACAGCGGACACACACAGTTCAATCTGCACCATATATAATAAAATAAATATTTGTGCCCTTTTTGCACTGTGTAGGTAGGTATATAATACACAATTAAGTATGTACGTAGTAAAGGTACACGTGCATGTCATGTTTTTGTAGACATACGTACCTGTTATGTTATGACTATGACATAGAGGAGTTAAATCCTTTAAACCCTTCATCTACAATACTAATACAATAATCACATCATATGGCTGGAAAAATTCTACATATGCACTTTGTGGGGCAAAGTTTTGTATTTTAATGTGTAGGTTAGCTTACTATGTAGGTGGCTTCTGCAAAAATGTACAACAGACACAAAGACACTTTTGTAAGAAAGCGGTTGTAGGATACAATTGTGTTTTGTTTTGTTGGCTCTGCTTACAGATAAATATATATACAGACTTGAAATCTTATTGTTAGGATTACTATGTATTGTGTCTCAATTCCCTTGATACATTTCTTGTGTGCATGTACTTGTGCTAGTTATGATCTACAATAAGTGTGTGTAGGAAGGATTTACTTACAAACTACACATTTCATTTACTTTGTCTGTGCACTTGCTGCATGTTTGCTTACCTAATTACCAACGTGGAGTTTTTCGGTGGGTGTTTTATCTTCCAAGTAGGTGGCTATGAGTATTATTCATGTTTGTATACAAACTGGAGGCAGAAGGCTGACAAACTGCAGTTTGAAATTCAAAAAATAATGGCACAATATGATGGTATCAGTTTGTAATTGTCAATAAAA
Source organism: Pogonognathellus longicornis (assembly GCA_034694085.1). Lineage (NCBI taxonomy): Eukaryota > Metazoa > Arthropoda > Collembola > Entomobryomorpha > Tomoceridae > Pogonognathellus > Pogonognathellus longicornis. The sequence goes on from JAQFYB010000658.1 coordinate 15,938, forward strand.
TGAGCTTTTCTCCTTACCTATTACAACAAAACTTAAAAACTTACATTTGAATTAGTAAAAGATTGATTTATAAAATATAAATTAAATTTATATTTACTTATACTGCAAATTTGTAGTTTCATTGAAAAATTGAAATTTATGGATTCGTTGAAAAATTGAAATTTATAGATTCGTGTAGATTCATTAAGAAATCTTACCTTATGATTTTGTTTAAAGCTATAATATAATAATATAATATTTGCCCTTTGTAGTTGTAGTTTAAAGTATTGAATAAAGTTACATATTTACTCACACGTAGTATACAAAAAGAAATCAAATTGAATGTGTAAATATTTTTAGTAAGTATGTAAAACGAATTTAATTTATTGTGACATTTCTAGATCAAACTCTTTAGAATTTACAATACAATGTAAAAGTAAGAGCAGCTGGTGAATGACATCATTTTTCCTGTATGCTACTTGCTTGAATACATTTTACGAGGTCTGGGCATCATATTTCGCAGTTTTACGATGATAATAAGAGAGTATGAAGTATAAATATTAATAATATCAGTCGGTAAGTGTTAGACCATTGATATCAAATAGAAAATCTTAGAGAATGGCTCATTTACTTACTCATACTGTATTCAATCTGCTATATGACTGTAAGAATTATACCAAAGATCTTTACGGTCATAAGAAGCAATGTGTAGTTCTTTATAGGATGTAACTCCTGAGTCTTATTAACGATGCCATGTCCATAACGAAAACTTGAAAAAATAACACACTGCAATAAAAACTTACGGCTTCTTTACTCCTTTCTTTCATCTTTGCCTTTGCCTTTCCACACAACTTGTGCTCTTAATTTATAGCAAATGAAATTATTATTTAGTGCTAGTTCTGCAAAGATAAAAAGTACCTAAGTAGGTACAAATTTGTAGGTAGGTACTGGTATTTCTATTGCAATTTTATAATACTAGTAATTTTAAGATTCAGGCTCTTAAATAAATTGCAGTACTGTCTGTACATTCCATTCCATTCATTCCTACCATCATGCCATGTTGTACGTGTACGTTATAAACAATTACCTACATTTCATACAACCTGTATAACTATTTCAGTATTTTACCTACATACACAGATACACATACATATTATACACAATACCAAATACTGTACACAATTTATTTAGACTTAATACTGCGTGTGTGACGAGTTAGAGACTAAAATTGATGACAGAAAAATAAAATAATAATATGGAACTAATGCGGTAATACGAATTAGAGAAAAAGAGCACGTGTCAAGAGTTGTGTGGGCCATTCTGTTGAAGTTAAGAGCCCAGACTACAGTAAAAGGTAAAGCATCTGATAATTTCCCACAGCTCGTAAAATAATGTAAGATTATTGTCTCTGGATATGACATGATGTGACGAGGAGGGGGAATACAAGGCAAAGTGCTGATATGTGACGGCTACTTACAGCAGAGGCAGTGAAACACTAAGAGCTTTAAGTGTGAACAAGTGAATTGTACATTTCGTACGTGTGTTGTAGTTGTACTGTACGTAGGAGGCTGTAAAGAACACGGCGTGTGCTAAAAACAACGTGCTGTATAAAATAAAATAAAACAAGGACTGCACTGCAGATTACAGAACTTCAATTACTATTCCTTCACTGTGAACTATTAACTATACTTTATACACATAGGCACATACATTTTCTGTAGACAGACATGTATAGAAGTGTATACACTTAATATAGGTGCAGAACTTAGTGTGTGTAACTTTAACTTGGTTCTTAACTACCTTTTTTACAACTTTTAGGCAAAGCAGCATGAATTATGATCCGCAGAGCAGAATAATGCCAAACTGAGTCTTAATCTTGCTGAGACTATTATACTATTGCCTATTATAGCTCATAATGCATTGTAGTTATATTTACGCAGTGACTTTGTGGCAGCTTAATATTAAATTATCTCTTTGTAGGTGCCATTTGCGCCTTACACTTACAGCTATATCGCAAAATTAAGGTACGTAACGAAAAGCGATAGCAGTAAGTAATAGTAATTATTAGCAAGTGTGACTGCATTGCGTTGCATATGGCTATATAGTTGTGAGCAAGACTAGTATTCTTTTAACACACAGATATTAGACGATATGAGGTTAGAGATTATGATATCAGGAAAAACATTATTCCCTTTTTTCTGCACCACAAATTGCGATTGCAATTTCAATGAGAGTCAAAATTAAATGAACAAAATCGCATACACAGAAAGAGAGACGGCGAGAAAAAGACAAACGCAAAGAAACCACACTAAATGAACAGAAGATTAAAAATTGGGCCAACCATTAAAAATTTACTATACTCTTATACAATATGCATAGGTAATGTACTTACAGGTTACAGGCATAATACAAAGAGTAATATTTTATTTTATAGTTGTATTGAGGAATTTACTGAAATCTTTTACAAAAATAGTAAAATTATTGTAAAATAGTTCTAGCAAGATTACTTCGTGCTAGTTTAGTAATATACAAGTAGGCAATACCTTTTGTGGTCTAATGTGTATACCTACAAAATGTTATGTTAATATTAAACCGGCAGAGTCTATAGCGTCATTTGCCCCACAATCAACATTTTATCACTTACCTACATCTTACTATAAGTCTACGTCACGGCACTCATTTAGGCTAAACGTATGTAAAAGTTCATAAAGTGCTTTTCAAAGGAATAACGAAACGAAATTGTTTTTTAGGTTTTAGTGTGTCAAGGGTACAATTTTCCTGCTAACTTTTCCTTTGCGCTTCTACAACTAAAGTAATTCAACAGTTTGTATACTCCGCACCATTTGGTAGCGGCACTAGCAAAAGCTAATGCTATTTATGTTAAAACCCTTGCAATTGTATTTTGCAGATGTAGTGCAGTAGGCATTTTATTTATCTCTAATAAATTTGCAGTTCGACAGAGACACTAATATTACAACTTACTGTAGCTAAACTAATAGCAGCATCAAGCGTCTATTTAGAAATTACACAATGCTCCAGAATGTACAGCTTGTTTATATAGTACATGTTTGAAATGTCATTTGTGTTGTGTGCAAATGTGCTATGAACAAAGTACAATGGTTGTTGGGAGTTGAGACTCTCATTACATTGCATTACGTAACACTATATAGCTCCTACTTATTTTATTCAGTTTAGGATTTCGATCCGCTATTGTTGTGTTTATGCACAAACACGTACTTGTTTCTATTTTGCCAGTGCATCCCAGAAATCCCTCGAGTTGTCGTGTACTGCACACTGTGATGTGAAATAGGATGTCTGTGTGTGTCTTTTACGTGTTATGTATGTATAGGTATATACTAGATACTTGTTTCATTCAACGCTATTATAGGAAATGTTGTGGTCGCCGTTTGCAAGTAAGTTGTGAGTGTAGTGTGAGTAGGTAGATGGTCTATTTATAAATTCTTATATGGAAATGTGTGGCAAACAAGAGGAGAGCACCATGTGCTGTGATATGTGTCACAGACACAAACACTTTACAAGAAAGACAAGGGAAGAACAAGTTAACATAACATTACATTTTATATAAGGAATATATACATAAAGGAGATATTGCCTGCATTACATGTAAAACACTGTGATCTTCATTTTCAATCTAAATACATACATATATTATACGTATAGGCCTTTTGTGTGTAGTATCTTTGTCTACATATTCTCTATGTATAAAGTTAAGTGGAATAGTGCAAATACTTTATATGCCGGCACGATGGAAGTTTTTAGTCGTAGTGTGTAAAAGTGTTACATGTTCTGTGGGGTGTGTGTTTATGTTCGTGTACTTAGAAAAGATCACACACACTGCTCGGCAAACCACACTTTTGTTTTTCTTTTTTACTTGAATTCTGTATGCAAAGCGAAGTTGAAGTAAACTTGAAGGAACTTTGTAAACTTCATTGCAATTTTTGAGCTAGTTATTTACGCTATGTTAAGCTGCGTTATTATCCTACCACATTTTACAATACTATGCTATAGGTCATAAGCTACTGTATTGCTAATACGAATTGTAGGTGAAGTACCATGTGTATTATCTGTGTCTAAGTATACAAGATAACATCATATTTTTCACAAATTTACTTAGGTGGTTATTTATACAGAGCACTTGTATTTAAAGATCTCTCCTGGAAATACTAATACTAAAGTATACCAAGTATGTAGAGTAGTGTCTGTATAAGGGTTGTAAAAGTGTGTAAAATATTGGAGTATTCTTCTTGTAGGGCTGCTGGTGAGAAATAGTAGTGCTATTTAGGTGGAGGAATTTATAGTTTAATATGTTTACTCTGTGTAGAGTGGAGTGTATTAGAAACAGTAGCAAATATGCTCACCGCAGCATTGCAGCCTTCATCTCATCCTTTCATCCATAAATTGGGTGACTTGACTCGACTCGACTCTGTCTTTGTGCCGCATGGCATTATGTTGGTGAATCCATCCATTTAGAAAATATTCTAGCATAACATTCTGTTTTATGCATCAATGCAACACCTTAAATGGTTGTATATGTGTCATGACATTGTGGACAAAATATGAAACCGTTTTGTCTCATAATACTTGGCACATTACAGTGTACTGTGTACTTATGTACATACATATACCTACTATGTATTTAGCGTATACCTGCACTTCACAGAACTCATACTTCAATAATTGTCTACATGTCTCAAAGCCATCGGTACAATTTTTATGGTGACTTATTTTTTGAAATATAAACTTACTGATACAGGACATTCAATTACAATATACATATTTTTTATTGCAGTCATTTTAATATTCATAGCAGTTAGTTTGACAATTAATTGCTGTAGATGTATGTAATGTATTGGAACAGTGGTGGAAATAAGTGTATGTGTATTAGCATCCCAATTTCCGAACTATATTAGGACTTTATTGAACTGGTAAACACGTTCGATGTTTCATATTTAATACCTCTTGAAGCCACAAATAAATAGTCTACAACAGGATGTGTGTATTAAAAAAATTTAGGGTGTTCATTTTAGAGATGTCTCACCCAAAACCTACAGTATGCTTTACGTTATGTCTCGCATAAATTTTGAAGTACAAAGGTAACTACGGCTGTGTTTCTGCATTTACAAGTAAATATGCTACGTTGTTGTGTAGGATGCGCTTTCAGCAGGGTGTCATTACACGTTAATATTTTTTGGAAAGAATCGCTTTAGGTTTTGACAAGATAATGTGACGTTTATAATGCGTATTAAGCATTAGCTTGTGGAAATTAATGTATAAAGTCTGTTATATTGTATACATATATTATAATGCACTTAATTTAAAACTAAGCCTTGCTTTATGGCAGGTAAAGTAGGTAGTATGCATGGTATGGTAGGGTAACATGGGAATGCAATTTCCATTTTTAGTGGAATGTATAGCTCGCAGTAATGGAAACTGAAAAAGGAAGGTGTAAATTGTATCTTAATTAAGCATAAACAATTTAAAGTATACGTTTAAGGATACAGAGGTTGTTGTGTGTTTGGGTGTGTAGCAAATTAAATTGCATTTATCTTTACAACAAGTATTGTAGTAGTTGTACGCAATGATTATTTGTAAAATGCAAAATGCAACGATGGTATGAAAGATAACAATGTTATTGTAGTTTTACCAGCAATAAGTTGAGCTGCACTGTCAGATGCATCTTTCCTGTTTGTAGTTTTTGTGCTCGTCTAGTAATTGTCTTGTTATCACAACAACTAGCATCAGGAGATATCATCGTAAACAATGTAAAACCTGCATTCCTTACTTTTGTTCGCGTAGAAGAAACATGGAGTTTATAGTATAGGATTTTTTTGAAATCTTTTCGAGATACTATATCTTAAGTTCATAAATAAAACTACAATTTTTAAAACAAGTTCAGATACAGAATATTTGTTGTATGTATTTGATTAAGAGCTGCTCGCGTATTTGTACTTGCAGGTATGCGTAAGTACTCCCAATTGCAATTACTACTTGAACAATGTTACACATACGCTTTATGTGTACAGATTAGCATTTCGCATTAGCTTGTGAGTTTTGATCGATTGGCTTGTCGAAACCAACACTTTGTTAATGAGACAAGGTAGTGAAAGTTAATTTAGATTGAACAGATCTGATTAAATTACTGTTGAGTGTATTTTCAACCAAGTGCTGTAGTACTCCACTACTATTATGTGTGCAATTGTACTACTCGAAGATTATGGAGAGATACACGTGAATACACAATAGAAACTACTAAAAGCATTTAGGAAAGTAAACAAATCGCAAGAAAAGAAACTAGCCACATACTCCGTATGTGTATTTTTATATAACTGTCTCTGCCAGTAAAATATTGGTAAAATCTAAACTTGAACTTCACAAAAGATTTATACTACTAGGTAGTAGTAATTCAATTTTTTAAGGCTTGGCAACCTAGAAAATGGATAATGCGTGCTTTTAGGTAGTATCTACTGTATCTATTGTATCTACTTATAAGTGATAGTTGTGAATTATAATAACAGTAGCATAATTTGGAACTTTGCCTGCGGAATTGACGTGCTTTGTTATATACGAGGAATAATAAGTGGTATTATGTACCTAACTACATTTAAAGAATTATATTGTACTTAATGTTAGTACTTATAGCTAATACCTAATATAGGAAATTAATATAAATTATCAAATACGAGTCTGTTGCCAAAAATGATGAGAAAATGCTTGAGAAGTATAATAATAAACAAATCTGTTTTACAATTACTGTGTAGAATGACATTGGCCACAGAAATATCTCATTGTGTATAGCATACATGCTATATGATTACTCTTTGGTTTAAGCACAGAGCATTATAATGAGATTATTGTTCACAAAGAAACAATTCCATTAACTCTTAAACACGCCATTATTACTTGTGCTTATATGATTCTGAATTTTCTACTAAATATTTTACTGTACATTTATTACACACAAGTCATTTTCGGTAGAAACACATTTGCAGTGCAAGTGAAATATTGTGATAGCAGTCATTCTGTGAATTTGACTTTTGTATGTATAAGATGTTAGTGTCTAGTACCTAGTACCTTGTATATATGTAAAGTAATACACAGTACTGGAGATATCCTTCTATCTAACACGTTTACTCGGTTAGTGTTGCTTTAAGTATAAGTGTAACGATAATGGTGTGCAAGTGGGTATATGATTCTTGTTGTGTACATGTAGTTACATTACATTGCATTACAAGTGCAACTATTACTCCGACATGACTGCAAATAAATTGTGTGAAGCAATGACAGTGTTATTATTTTTATGTTCTCCCGTTCTGGAATGTGTATAATCATATTATCAAACGCTAGTCTTAGTACTGATATAATGTTGTGATATTTTATGTGATATTATGAAACATGCTTTATTTATTCTGATGGGACACATCTGTTTCCACTTTTTGTCCTGGTAGTGCTAGTGCAAAACAACTTTGCTGTGGTCGTACAAATATTATTTTACAACATATACACGCGTCTGTCTCGGAATATTCCATCCAGCCTCACACAGGCAAATTTTGTCTTTATGAGTCCAACTAACATGTGTGGTAAAACATACACGCTAATAAACCCCTGGCTGTAATATCATGTTTAACACTCACAACAACTCGTCATCCATTTAACTCAAAGTCTATTTAGCAAATGCAACGGAAATAAATATCTCGTTAACTTAAAAAGGGAGAGCAACCAAAAATATTACACAAAATGAATCGTAGAGTTGGGATGTTGGATTTACAGCTTCAGTAAACACAGGATGAAATAATTACATCATTTTATACACAGCATAACCTAGTTCGCCTTTGTATTGCATTGGTACGACACTATACATAGGCACCTGCTTAAAATTGGCTTTTTGCATTACCTAGTAAAAGTAAACTATACCTGTACCCATAAGTACCTGTATTGTTGCTAACCGTGTCAAAGTGTATTTTGATTTCTTTGAAACTGCCTGTAATAATAATAACATAGCAAATTGATCCTCTAAGGCCGTGTTGCATTGTGATAACTAATAAGCAATTTTGTATAGTGAATTATGTATGTGAATTAAGAGTATCTGTGCACATATTTTTTGCTGTTTTAGGGTTTAAACATAAATTACATTGCTACGTATGAATTTAATTAAATTATACACGCTGATTTAATGGAATTTCACGTCTTGTACACACTCAGTACAAGTCTGGTATTGTTGGGTTTTAATTTTATTTTGAGTTCATTGCCTCAAGACAGGACAGTTCGTGTTCGTGACTCTTATTAGTATTTTTGTAATAAATTCCCAAAGACTGACTTTAGTTGCAAGAATCCAATTTCAATACATACAGAAATACATACACTAACAAAGTATTACAACAACTTCACTATACTATAGATTACACATAAAAAACTCCACAAAAAACAAAACAAATGGGCACACAAATACATGTACCTTCTACATTATATGCATAATATATTAGTATAGGTAATACTTATGGTATCATTTACATTGATCTTTGTTTAGATTGTAAAATAAAAAATACAATGAAGTAAATGTGCAGACAGTGTAGTGCAGTAAAACAGGAACCAGTTATTTAAACTTCGTTTCATATACAACTTTCGTAGTAGTAGTATTTGTAGTGGTATTAGTAAAGAATACAATTTTGCAACTATGTACTATTATAAAAAACGTAGGTATACAATAAGTTTGAAGTTATTTGCGTAGGCTACTCGTCTAAATTCGGTGGTGGGGTTCAAGCAAAAGTTTTCCTTGTTTTTCTCACTTATTAGCAGCAATGTGAAATGAGCTGCGCTTCCAAATACGGAAAAGAGTGAAACAGGATTTAAACTTCAAATTACCATTACACAGCTAACCCTATAGGAGTAACATGGGTAATAATACGTATGTGCTGAATTTTTGCATTAGCATTTTGCATTGATTTATTATTTGCATTAGTAAGTTGTGTGTAACTAAGTAGGTACATCCACACAACAATTTAAGCTGCTAAATGAACTCCACCTAGTAAAAGAGTAACCGCTTTGTAATAATGTATTGCAAAGGTAAATGCAAATTTTTTAGATTCAGTGTTTCCCAGTCTGTGTATAGTGATAACTATACTAAAGAAAATTTTGCAATTTTGCTTGTTAAGTTGGTTTACTTTGCGACTTTAGTCTAAACGATGTTTTGTCGTGTTTTTGTACACATACAATGGTATGCAATTACAAAGAGAGATTTACATGTTAAAGTAAATATGTTTTAAATTCTTCTCACACAGAACAACACTACATAACAGGCTCTTTTATGTAATGAGGTAGGTGGGATGGGAAAAATCTGGACAGGCAACTGGGTTCAACTCTACGTTTTAATGTTCATAATTGCCTAGTGCATATTTTCAAGCTTTTTCTTTGTAATCTTCTCAATCGTGTGTGTACGCCGGTTGAATATCAATCAGACGAGTGGAATCATTTGTTTAACTAAGTGCATAATATTGTATTCATTTGCTTTACACAAACCAAACAACAACATGAGAATTATAACTTTTCAAATGTACAAATCGTTACATGCCCACTTTTTCTAATGTAGTAAAAATTCTAAATAAGAAAAGCAAACATGATATTCAATACCTATGTATTTAATATGTAGGTACTTATGTAGTGTTTTAAATGTTACAGTGTGGTATAATCTTTGGCCGTGGGTGTGATAAAATATGAGTAGGTATATATTTATGTATATAAGGGTGAATGCATAATATTGTGTAGGTACTGTACTTGCATTTTCTTTAATTTACATTGAAATCTTCATACTTTCAAAGATTTATGAGTACCATTGTCAAATATGTGTACCATTTAAAAATGAACAAAGACAAAATATTATAATATAGTTACACTTTATATAGGTAATATTATACCAATTGAATTTCTGTATGATTACATAGTTCCATGTAGGTAGCCCTTTAACAAACCTTTAAATTCGCGATATTATTTTTCAATTAAATGTGGAGCATAGTGTGGAGTTTTCACATCTTCATTTGTCTTGAACTAAAAATCGGACATGAACATCTCTACAAATGATGAGCTAAATCCGTGTAGTCTCCTTTGTATAAATTTTCAAAATTTTATTTTAAGTTATCCGTGTAAGATTTATGAGTAGGATAGCAAATGTAATAAAGTGTGGGTATGTGTTACACACTAACTCTACACTTTATACTAGGAGTCCTTTCTGTCTTAGCGATATATGGCACAGAATTAGATGAATCATTTTTATAATGGCGATAGTTATTCTCTCTGCGACAGAAACGGCATATGGAATGGATGGCTTACTTAATTACAATCGATTTCATTCCGGTAGCGGCTTTCTGCCTGTTTTAGAAAAGGGAGAAGCAATAAGCAAAGCTTCGAGATGAAAGGAGCTATAAATAATTCAAATGAGACTTTGGAAAAGAACGATGGTCATACGGCACAAAGCTAACCTTAAATGTCATCTTACCATGTCATTTAAGTTGTGGTCGAGTAGATTTGTTTCTCTCACGTAATTGATATTTTTCTTCCCTATCAGTAAATAAGCATTTGAAAGTTACAACCGAAACTTCTCTATAAGAGAAGTTTCGTTACACTTTACACAATACACATGATCTATCAATGTATACCTACAGCATACTATTGCAATTGCAATAACAATATTTTCATTTTCTATATAGGTTACTATTTAGGAAATTCTACATGTAACAAATAAAATATGGTCTATATCAATATAATATATAAAAACCATGATATATTTGTACGTGATGAAATATTGAAACGCTATTCCACAGTGCTAAAATATTGTTACATCTGTTGGCATTTAGGTAAAGTCTGCTGCAAGTTGTTCGTGTCGACTAAATGGGTAAATCAGTGGAAGGAATGCAATGTCTATAAAATATAAATATTATGGCTTATAGGATAAATCATACAAGTAAAGAAGTAACAAAAGTCTTGAAGTAGAAATAATACCCCAGCATACGAAAATAAAAGGGAAGAATAGAACTTGCTTTGCTGATTACAAGTAATAAATTATGGTATTTGCGGTCAATTGCCAATTAAACTCTGATTTCCTTTTGGAAGTTAATTTATATTGTTCATAATTATATCAAGGACCACCAACGAACTGAAATCTTAAAGATTCTTTCGCTTTTCCTATTTAAGACGCAATACCACAGCACTATTATGGATGTCAGTTGGTATTAAGACTGTCATGAAATTGATTCATGTCCTTGGATGGTTTTTCCTAATAACTAATAACAGACTGTTGGTAATTTAGTACCGTTTCTTACTCATTTTAATTGAATGTGTCCAATGCGTTTTCCATTGTTAGCTCGCCAAAAAAGCTCAAAGCAACCAAATACATATACCAGACTAGTTAATAAAGTGAATGTTAACCTACATTTCTACAGTCCTAAATTATAGAGTCCTATTCAATATGTTTGATGGTTAATTAAATAAAACCAATAAGGATAATTTTGATGACTTGACTATGCATACACATACCTATACTAATAAATACTCAACAAAATGTAAGTGCCTACTATTGGTATTGGTATAATATAGCTAGAGCTACATACATTCCACCGACATTTGTTGTAATGGCAAAAAATGGGTGTTACGATTTACGAAATGTAGTAAAGTACTAAAATATCACCTTTAAAGTTGTATACTAATGGCCATCGAATTTCGAATTTCCACAAAATAAAGCTTTAATATCCATATGATTTCATGTTGCAACTAAAATGAAATGCATTGAATTGCAAGCGCAAGACCGACAATGGCTTGTAAAATATCGTCAGATTGAATTGATGTATCGGAAATAATATCTAGAAGAACGTTCCTACGTTAATGTAAGTTGCTACCATTACGATAAAGAGGGCTATCATTTTTGTATAGGCTTATGACACTAAATTATCGTTTACTATAACTGTAATTCTATGCGAGTCCATAATATTGTATCGACTGTAAATATCGGCTGTAAAATGTTACAAAGAATCTTACGATGTTGTTAGTCGAGTCGGCAATGTATTATTTTACGACCAGATTTCGAAACATTTTGCTCAAGTGTGAGAATTGTGCACTTGGTTGAAATGGTAAGTAACAAAAGTCAATTCAAGTGAAAACAAGATGACGACGAGAATACTTTTTGATGCATTCAATTTACCTACAGACTTGTTTTATTTGTTGTTAAATATTAGTTTAAGCATTTCATTCTACATTGAGTCTACATGATGTGATTCTTCAAGCTGTATTAATAGTTTGTATTTTTGTATATAACTTTCTACCTGTACCTAAGTATTAGAGATGTTGTTGGGGTCGACTTTTTTCAACCCCATCCTCGTTTTTTGGTTTCCATTTTTTCGACCCCAACCCCGTAATCTAGACTAAATTTTTTACAGCCACCACAACCCCAAAGTACAAGATGATATTATAGAACCCCAACCCTTTCCCACATAAGCAAAATTGTAACTTTAAAATCTTTAACTGAAAAGTAACATTGTAAATGGCAATATTTAAATTACATTATTGAATTGAATTATTGAACTATTCAACCCCAACCAGATATAAACCCCAAGGTTGGGGTTAACCCTAGGGTCGGGGTTGACACTTCTAGTACCTATTGAAGTAAAGAGTAAACTGTTGCGAGTGAGTGAGCGTTATTATGCGTGCTATTTTGCTGGGTTGTCGCAGTTGTGAGAGTTTTGTGATGGGATTCGTTCAACCCATTAAGTCAAGTTTCAATAATGCACTTATATACAAGTCGAGTCGAGTGACGTGAGTTAAGTCAAATCAAGCAGAGAATTTATTTTTCAAGGGAGTGATTTTCATGCCATGCTAAAGCTGTGACTTTCATGTTCCATTGTTAATAATGTCCCTCCTTAGTTCGTTATGCTTGTCGCACATAAACATTTAAGTTTTAAGAAATGGATGAATTGATTTGGTTTCATAGACTGAATTAAAATCAGAGATCATTGGCTTTGAATGTGTATATTACATCTGGGACTTACACTCCCCATGAAACTGATGAAACGAAGAATCTGTGAACAGTGAACAAGACAATGAATATAGGAGGGATATATTTTTACATTAGGAAATTACGATAATCAAATAGGCAAATGTACCAAAGTATCAACTTATCTAATACTTATAAATCTTTATAGTACCTCTTGACAGCTAAGAATACAAGAGCATGTCACGTCATGTGCATATTAGCGAACAACAGAATTTCAAAATCTCTAACTGTTAATCAGGTTCAATTGACATGACTAATATAACGTCTACAATGTTATGCCTATTTTATGCAATCGAGTCAGTGGATTTAAATAGGACTGGAAATAAACATGGGTAACACAAATTGATTGAAATATCTCTTAACCAATTTACTTCGAATTAGCGAATTTACAATAACACCAAGAAATTCATTCTACTTAAAATCAAACATAAAGAAATACAAATTCTGGAAAAGCTATAAATAATTATACGCGAATACAAATTCTGGAAAAGTTATAAATAATCGTATGCAAATACAACTAACAGAAAGTAATACAAATTCTGGGAAAGTTATAAATAATCGTATGCAAATACAACTAACAGAAAGAAATACAAATTCTGGAAAAGTAAAGTAATCATATTTTATGCAAATACAACAAGTCACACATAGGATGTTGGACAGTTGTCTTTAACTTTAAAGCGGTGAAAGTCAACAGTCTACCAATTAAGCTGCTACTTCAGCCTCTCCTTTCGGATTCATCATGTCAGCGTTTATTTTCGGAGGATCAGGTTCAATTTCTGAATTTTTAGCCTCACTTTCGACTTTCGAACTCTCTTTATCCAGAATGTCAGCATTAGATGCTTCCGCAATTTCAGTTGCGCCCGATTCCTTCACACTGTCATCCAGTTTTTCTTCTGGCGTTGGTGAATCTAATTTTAATTTCTTTTGTATTTCTTCTTCCTCTGGAGTAACATCCATCTCATCAGATTTTCTTTTATTATCTTCCACTGTAACATTCAAAACATAACATAAATTACGGCTCTAACTCTTTAATTTAGCTAAACAAGCACAATCCAAAACATATTATCAACAATTATTTTAAATACGATTACGTTACTCGTCATTACCTTCTGGTTGCGTAATTGCATCCTCATTACTTTCAACTATATTATCTTCCGGAGTAACTGGAACATTTGGAAGTTGAATCTCTACTTCCTTATTATTGCTGTCTACAATAATTGTTTCCGTCTCAGGAATTTCGTCTACTGTGACGGTTCGTGTTCCAGGGCTGAAAACCATAAAAATTGTTCATTTATAAATATAACAATCAATAAATCATTTCTTGTAAACTAACGCAATAATGAATTGAATTGCTTTTTATTAATTGGAAAATCGGATTTGTACAGCAGAGAAAGATATAATATAGGTATAATGAATAATAATATACTGTTAGACATAACGACATGAGGGTCTTCATCAACCTTCAGACCCAACTATTCTAGATATATAATGCGTCCGTTTATCCGTTACAAATTTAATTAAATTTAATTGCTGTTTTCGAAAAATCTGAATTGTCTGGCGTACTCTTATCTACATTTGTGCCTATTTGGTGCCATTTCCCATAATATATAACTGTACCAAGGCATCCACTCCGGGTGCGGTGACCGTCGGGACTCCGGGAGTAGCAAAATCTTTTAAGATGAGGTACAAAGTTTGCCAGCAAGCTCGACTGAAATAGAGCTAGCACGGGTTAAATTCTAGGACTGCGGAGTTACGTTGTACGTGCAAAGTGCAAGCTTTACATCAGTAGAACTGGCTGGCAATCTAACTTCGTTAAGCATGCTAGAAATTTCGAAATTTTTTGCACGTTTAACATAAAGTTCCCTTTTTTTGGATTCCAGAGGAAGAAAATTCCATCCACAATCGCTGCTCCCCCACCCCCTCGACACTCAACGCATCCTTCATTTTACATTCCAAACCAAAGTTGTTTTCGTAAATCGATTAGATTGGTATTTCAACCTAAAAAACGCTAATAAACTGGCTTCCTCTCTTCGATATCAATCAAAAATTAAGTATTCAAAACGCAAGATGGTGCCCACTCAAACATCAAAGGTTTTTAGTTCGCCGCTATTTCCGAAAATATCGATTAAATATTTAATTTTAATAACACTAAGACTAAAATAATAAGTAAATTGGATAATTCAAAACAAAATAATTATAATAATAAATAAGTTCTAAACGTGACGTGTGACACGGATGACGGATAAGGAAGCAAATATTCGGATCAAATGATATAATACATAATAATAAAAACGACTTTTAAATCAATTATTTCTGTATTTTCGCAACAATTCGAAAAAAAGTTTTAAAAACGTACCTTTTTTGACAGTCTGCCATTATTATTTCTTTACAGTTTTCCGTAAAACGAAAGATTTAGTCTTAAAATCCAAAACAAAAAGTCGAGACTCAACAAAAGACAAATGACAAAAGAGAAAAAATTTCAGGAACAAATAAGAAGCAGTTGACAGAAGAACTCTAGAGTGTCTGGAACTGAAATGACGGCCAAGTCACAATGAAAAATTCTTGGATTTTCCGATTGCTATCGCACAGCAGTGCAGTACAGGGCTGTGTCTGTGTCAATGAATCATCACTTTCATGACATGACACGGACACGACTACACGACGGCACATGAGATGACAATGCACGAGTGCACGCGTCAATCACGTCATACAAACTTGACTTTTATACGAAGAGAGTACACCTAAAAGAATTACATAAACCCGCGAAGTTTTGAAATATTCTGCCGCGAAGTTTAAAATAAACTCCCGCATATTTTAAAACTACGGTGTGGTGTTTGCGCAGCCGTCCAGAAGAGTGCATTAAACTGTCCTACTCAAACTGTGGTGCTCGGGTGAACAAAGAAAAGCACATAAATTGCACGATTCAGTCCATCTTTGTAAATCAGAATGTCAGTCAGAAGCATTGCTTGCAACAAATTAATTGATATTTTCAGTAAAGGCATTCTTTTTTTAGAATGAATAACGATGAGATAATTATTAGAATTGTTTGATTATATTCATTCTTCATGTAGCTCATAATGAATTTAATTTATATGTATATTTTAAACCTCGAAAGTTGTATGAAAACTAGAAGTGGTTTTCGAAAAAGGTCAAAAAGTAACTGTAAGTAATAGGGATAAAAGAAACCGGAAAATTTTTGTGGATTTTTAAAGCATAATAATATTATAGAAGATGCTGAAGATTGTAGAGGAGATTTTATAAATTCCTAAACCTTGTTAATATTTTTCGAGCTCCTACTGATACGGGGGCTAGAAAAATGGGAGAATTTAAGCCTCATATAAGGAAACTTAAATATACCCGGAAAAACTGATGTAATGGTCACTAATTTATGGCGAACTTTGTATTTGATGGTCATATTGATAAAATGAAGTCTTTGTCAATTTATGATCTTTGAAAAATTCCGTATTCACGTGGACGAGGGATTAATTTTTGGATTTTGGATCATCACAGTACTCCCTGTGGGAATTGTTTTGACAGCAGCTTGTCTTTAAGAGTCTTGGGCCGTTGTACGATGTATTTCACAAAGATAGGCTTAGAAAGAGCATACCGCGTGGGTGATATAATGACAGTGCATTTATTCACGGTGTCACTTTTTCTGAACATTTGGTGCATATGGTGAGAAGGAGTAGTTTATCTTTGTCTATTTATAAAGTGCATTTCCCCTTTGCGTTCGTCCCAGCTTAATTTTTCTTGACGGCTGTCCAAATCCTGTTAGAATGATTTTTTGTCAACAGTTGCTTAAAGGTAGTTTAGTACCTACTCACTCACTCAACACAAAATACTATTCACTTTCCTTGTATAAACATATTCTCCAAGACATGATTACATAGACACAGTAATAAATCTAATTTTCAGAATTGAGATATCTATATAACCTATGCGAATACCATGTGCCAAATGCCATACACGTCTTATAATTTCAGTTAAAAGACAAAGATTGAGATGGATGGATTGCGATTGCCTAGTTCGATTAGAAAATTTATTGCAGTTTTTTGAAATCTTAAACATATCTGTAATTACACTGGTCGTTGTACATTGTTACAAAGATAGCTGGAACTATGCGTGAGTGATGATTACACTTAGGGAACTGAAAACCATTATAAACATTGTATGGTGCATTTCTTGATGCTGCGCTTTACACTAAAAAGGTATTGTCTAGAATATTAGATATGTTTGTATCTTCATTGGTTTCCAGATTAGATTAGAAGATCTAAATTATAGATCATGTAATTTAACGTTGCACTTGCTGGTTTATGCCAACACAGGTGCATTCCCTTAAAACTTAAAACATATTATTATTGTAAGCCCACAACACAACTACACACGCTGTTTCTGTATTATTTTGTACTCAAAAGCAGAAACATGAAACAATTGCATTGATGCTTGTTGTATTGTATGTATATCCTTAGTATCATGTTACATTACATAGAACAAAATAATATAATAATCTATTGTTTCATCAATGCAACTTTCTTTTGCTCTAAGACAGAAAATTCTGTTTGGCTATAGCTGTTTGTCGCTTAACAATGCAAAGTACAAAACATTAATAGCTCAGTTAGAGCTGGGTTAACGTTTTAAGTAATAATTTTGAATTGCAGCTTTTCACTTTTAAATTCACAAACCATTCAATTCATAAATACACTGATCCTTTTTTGGCTCATGTGTTAGATAATAAACTTGTACTCGTTGCTTATTACATGCACACCACCATACTATTAGTGTGTTGAAAGCAGCGGTATTAATATTTATTGTAATCACGCTAAAGAAAAATTATTGTGTAGAAACTGGAGTAATTTATTACTTTTAATCGTATTATCGTAGTATAAATTATTAATGTCTTTGTTAATAAAAGTCACAAAAATATTAAACTGTTCCTTATTGAATTACGATTTACAATATTTGTCAATACTCCTATTACATCCCAATCAGTAGAGCCTCCCATAAACCATTACATTAGGTTTATTATCCGATTTAAGTGCACAAAGCTGATAGAATCAAATGCAATAAAGTTTTAAAGTGGGTGACTGTATACAGTATATCTAGTATCCCCAAGCCCGTAAATCTAAAATAAAGAGTAATCTTGTCAGAAGAAGCTACTAAAAGGTAAAAGAGTCAAAGTGGTATATACACCTACGTAATATTCTATATACCTATGAGCAATCTTTTTGGAAATGAGTAAAAGAAAAGTTTTAACTTTGATTCAAGAAAGAAACCTACCAAAATTGTATTTATAGCAGCTCTAGTTTTCTTTGTGAAGATGTGAAACGCTTCAGAAGAAGAAGAACTAGTAGCCATCAAAGCTGTTTTAGATTCTTGTATATAGTTTAGAATCCTCACAGCACGAGAAGAAAAGTAATTGGCCAAAAGAAAAAGTAGCTAAATCAAGCAGTTCGAAGAAAAAGAATTGAAGTAGGAATGGTAATAGATACACCATATATCTAATAGAACCTTTCATTGAATAGAACGTGAATTTAAAGTTTGATCTCGTGTATTTACTATCTCTAACTCTAACTCTACTATCTCATGTCTTTCTTTACAAGTAGTAGCTTGAAATTAGAATAATTCACCAAAACCATCGTCAGACAGAATCCTTTTGTCATTCAACAAAACTACCACCTACAAGATACATACCTCACTGCTTTATACCTAGGTGGTACTATTTTTATAAATTCAAACACAGGAAAACTTCCTTTACACAAGTATATACTACCTAACCAATTCAACTGTATACGAGAATGAGAAAATAAGAAAAACTACCCAACAAAATTTTGCTAGAGAGACTTGCACTTTCGAAGTAGTATATATTTCTTAAAATCAGTATAAATACTTACCTTAAAATAGTGAATGAGATTGCAAAGCTATTTGTACTGCGGCAATATTTCATTACTACTACGTACCTCACTCTATATACATATAAATAGAATTCACATGCACACTTTGGACTTTGGTAGTTTCATGTAGTTACCTAGTAGTATACATAGTAGAAGTAAAACAATCCTGGTAGTAGAATGCTAGAGTTAAATCTGTAAGCAAGAAGTATATTGTTGTAAATGAGTATAAATCGAGAGAAAATGGAAGATGGATCGTCGTTTGGATTATAGAGAATGGAGCCCGTAACATTGGTAGACAACAGGAAATCAGATATTTCCACTCCAGTTATAGTTGAAGTTGTTCCAGTTGAGTGTACCATAGCCAAAGGCATGAGAAACAAAGAGACGAGGGAGGGGGAAAGGAAAGAATGAAAGCGATTACTGTAGCCATGTATTTATATTGTCTCTACTTACTACTTACACTCTCCAAAACACACAGACTCATCCTATTAGACATAGCACCGTCATACACTCATATAAAACGCACAGATATCTCACCAGCCTCCACATCCTCATCCTATCCCCTATAAACTCAACCACACAAAGTGCAATTCTTCCTTAAACTCTCTTTCTCCCATGCATCACCCATTCCATGTACATACATGTACCTTGCACACTATACCACACTTTTGTATATGTTGAAATATCTCTTATACAGTAGTTGAACACCAACTTCGCCATTCCAATGTAAATGCTCCACATACCACATTGGCAAACGAAAGAAAATTCCGACATCAGTTTCGTATCGTGTTACAATACCACTAGTATACTATAACTTAGTAATACATACTGTGTGTAGCACATAGTGCTTGTATACAGTGAACAATCCTAAAGCTTTGTTCTCAACGATTACTTCATACTTGGAAAGGCAAACCAAAAGCAAATACATTGTACTAGTACAAAAAGATACTGGAGTTCTTTTACTACTCAAAACCATCCTAAACCAAGTCTAATACTCGAGAACAAGCTATTTTCTTTAGTTTCGCTTGTGATTTCTCGGTTTTTTCACAAGTGCATTTGTATTTTGATACGGTATTATGGTATATACAGCTTATTGGACACAACCTTCAAGTAAGAGTAAGTATATAGCCTTATCAATGCAATGTACTAAAATACTACTACTCACGTACTAACACACATACCATAGATAAGTGCCTACTTACACAACAAAGACAATCCTTAGAAAAATAAAATTTGCCAGTATAACAAACGCAGAAGACAATGACACGTAGAAGTGTAGTATAAGTGTATTATATAAATTCTGCTATAATCTGTGGTATTTCATCATTGAGTGTTCTTTTTTAGGTGTATTTACGCTAGAACTGTGTTAGTAGTGTTTTCCATGAACAACTAAGTTGTTTGAGACGTAAGTAGGAGTAGTGCACTTACTGCGAAACATAAAATACAATGTCAGTCCAGCTATAAATATACTATAGCCCAGAGATAACGCAGAAATGCTCCTGAAACACATACACAGTTTGTGAGAAGCTACTTTTGACAAGGGAACTTTTCTCTTGATGATATATTTCTCTAATAGGCGTACTTTGGCTGTGGAGGCGGCCTTGTAGCAAATTCTAGTGCATTTTGATAGGAAGTTGTGTCGTGGGAGTAAAGGAGTATGAACAAGATGAGCTTAACTTGAAAGAGTCTCTCTGGGTGAACAAAGTAGCTATTAAACTATGTACTTAGTGCGGCTTATGACATTTTATCAGTTACACAGTTACTACTACTTTATGAAAGCAAAGTTGAAGTTTGTATATTTATGCATCACATCCTCCTGCTACAAGGCTAAGACAGAGATACACCGGTATAATGTATATTTATGTAGGCATATCCATACAAATACATTATATATTATTATTTCTACACATAATGTATAGGTATACCTACTGCATAATGCTTTTGTGCACGTATTATACTTAAACTAATGTAAAGCATGCCAAATAAACTTGTAGTAGGTATACAATAGTCGTTTAGTAGGGGATAGGTCAATATTACGGGGAAACCCGATAGTGTACAAGTTAACAGAGAAAGTTTCAAGTGACAGCCATCTCCTGGCGGAAGGAAATTTACTGTAATTCGTAAATTCGTAGAAAATCAAAGTTATCTGCTAAGAGTTTGGAGATGGTTTGAAGGAAAAGTCTGAGATAAAAGAGTGATGATTCACTTGACGGCTTTTCTTAACTTTAGTAGTTTTGACATTTGATGAGAATGTGATTGTAGTAAACGCAGAGTTAAACAGGGAACACTAATGATAATTCAATAGTAGGTCACGGACTATTTATGTCGGCTATATAATACATGCTGTCTTTCTTCTGTTGTAAACTTGTAACTTTTACCAGAATTTCAACATTTCAAGGTTGTTCAGTGTATACAAAGATAAATGCTTGGGCTAGACTTATTATTATAGTTTATAAAGTGTATTTATAGTCCTTTCCTTTCATCAGTATGTTTCTCACATCTCAGCGAGACCCTAAGTTTTGTAGAACTCTTATCCCTATGGGTAGACTGTGTAGAATTTAAAGCTAAGGTAGAATTTCAAGGTACTTAAAGAAATCAATCCACCCCAATACACCTAGTATGTCATATTGTTGAATCATCATTACAAATCATAACTCTAAATGTAAAATACGTTAAACTAATTGAGATTGTGGTTTAGAATAATGAAAAATTTGAAATACGATTTTATTACTTCATTACTTCTACAAGTTAAATCTTTTCCAGGAATCTTAAAATAGTTTTATGATTGTATCTTGAGCACCGAACATGACTACATGACCGAACATTAATAAAATGTTTCACATGATTTGTTTAATACAACTACACTAAAATTCAACCTACATAATGTGAAAGTAAAAGTTGCACATGATTATAGGTATAAATCAACTTAAAGAATTAGTACTTGCTGGTTTACTCTACATTATATGCATGATATCGTAAAAGTATAGGAAAAACTTTATTCCATTGTAGTGTTAAATTTTGATCTACATAATAGGCTTTGTGTTCAGATGTCAGATTCTTATGAAATTGCAGCGTGGATATAGAAGAGGCGAGATTGCCTTTGTGGAAAAGGGACGGACAAAGAAAGGTTTATAGAAAAGAGTGAAAGTAAGTTTAGCGAAAGTAACACTGTGAGCCGATTAGATGTATGTTGGTCTTCGCGGTGGTCCTGTGTGTGGTCACGATGTCTGACGAATAGATTGAAGATTGATGTAACCATTGAAATTCAGCTTGCGTTTCTCCCACCCTTAGCCAATGGAATATTTTATGACATCCACACAAAGTGAATATAATGTTATACATAACTGCAGCTGCAACTACTATACATATATTACATGTGCATACAATTTTTGATACAAAACACAAATTGCAATTTCTTACAGCTACTAACGACTAAAGATGAATAAAAGCGAGAGAAATCTACTTATAAACATTTTGCGTACATAGCAAATATTATATGACACAATAAATATCTAGGATAATAAATTCATTGAGTAATATTTTCAATCTGAATATGATTCATTGTACAAGATTAGTTTGCTTCTTCATGAGAATTTATCATAATTTTTTGTTTTTTGAATTACTATAATGTCAGCTATATGGTGGATATGGTTTTTTGTGAAAAAAACGTAGTATTAAGTAAGTAGTTAAGTAGGTACATGGAAATCAGTTTGAGTTTGTCCTTGAACGGGATTTCTATGTCGCCGCAAGTGCAGCAAACACATTGAAAAGTATATAGAATCCTTGTGGACGTCATCAAGTTGTCTGCGGTTGAGAAAATCTTGAGCGATACAGAGCAACACTGCGCAAATAAACAAAAGTACTCAAAACGTTGGAAAAATGTTGTTTTTCCAGTTGTTCCTTTGCTTGAGTTGTATTTTATACGTAAAGGCGTGAATAGCGAACGGCTGAATGAAACGAGGAATATATCTCTTGTATGCATAATGGGAAAACAGAGAAAAGCCAAGCGAAGAATACACTCCGGGAGAGTTGAGAGTTCCTGTGGTGGTATTTTTGGCTTATGTATGTATATTTTAGTTCGGAATGCATTCTTCATGTTAGGGTGCAGTATACATATACAAACATGAAATGGCATTGTATAATTTATTTATTCTAGGATGATGATGGCGATGACTGAATGAGTGGAAGTGTCTGTGTCCTCCATGTCCCACATAGTTTCTCTCTATATATATGTGTGTAAAGTGTATGTATAATAATAATAATATTGCAAGCATAACTTGAGAAACTGCGGACAATACAGTCAGTCAGTGCAATAGGAAATTGTGCAATTTCTGACTGAGTCACATAAGTGACTCAGTAGATGCAATGTGCTTTTACTTTTACTAACTCCACACTTCCCATCCCTATGCATTATTGCTTTCACTTTACTATTTATACAGAAATTGTGGGGTTTTTTGGCCTGAGTCCAATGAAAAGTTTTATTTTTCCCTATTTTTCATTCTACAGTGTATCTTTTGACTACTTTAAGTTCTGTGTGAGTGTGCCAACCACCAGATACAACTCAACCCATATACTATATACAAAAATGCTGGAAAACCTCACTATTACTAATCCACATCACCACATTTAACATATGGTAGCACTTGAATTTAGTGTCGTGTGTATGTCGTATGTCTCTAACTCTGTTACTTTTTGAAAACTTCACTAGAATCGAAGATTTGTAATACTTTTACTCTGTTTCTCATTTAAATTGTCACTCTAACTCACTGCATTTGCTAAAATAACTCAGAAAATACTTTCCGCCTTTACCACACACTATATTATACACTTGCATGTTGAAAATGAGATATTAAAACCGGGTACATTTACTGTCGTCATCATTCAACCCAATAATAAATGACAGTCTTGTAATAAGAAAAGTTAAATTAAGGATGGAAAATTGCATTCTGTTTAGTCATTCCAACTTTTACACACGTAAACGAAAATTCTTTTCAACGTGTGTAGGTAGGACCGGAGTACATATATTATAGCAATAATAATATTCTAAGCTCTTGTAACGTATAGTATGTAGATCTTGATGACTTTACTTACACTCTGCAGTGCACTAGTATTACTGTACTAAAAGTACAAGGGGATTACCCAATGGCATAGTAAACTAAATACGTGGACGTGAAACATAACCCATAACACATAAGGTTAAACTAAACATCATGAGAGCGTCATCAGAAAGGTTATAGAGCAAATACTCACTAAAGCACTAAAGTAGATGGAAATGCATTCAAACTTGGAGAATTTTTATGACTCTTTTGAATGTAGACATTAGGGCAAGACTTGCCCTCCAACCAGATGTAATTTAGCTCAATTTTGATGACAAAAGTTGAAGGCAGGCGACGAATTTCAACTTCTACTTATACAACTCCACTCTTTATTATATCCACCAAGGCTTTACTTTTTACTGGCTATTGTCTCAGCATCTTCCTGAGTTATGTCACCAAATAAGTGAAACGAATCTTTGAGCGAACTGGGAGTTCTTTTACTTTTATGAACCACTGGTTTATCTTCGGGAGTAAATTACTAATTCAAATTTACTTCGCTCATATAACTTTTTAACGACCACAAGCCAAAAAACATTGGTAGGAGAACTATAATTCATGATAACATATCTGATACAAACAATAGATAGGTACTAGGTAGAGTAGGTAGGTATAGCTAAGTATTTTTCTGACGATACAAAAAGCAATTTACAATTTTAATGTAATATTTCATGCTATGCTTCATCCCGCTCGGGGACCTTACTGTACATATTTGAATATTGAACCGAATTTCGGTTGAAAAATCCAGTAAGAAAATTAAACAGTACAAGAATACAAAAATATATACCTAGGTAAGTATGCCAGGTAAAGATTACTTTTCAGGTAAAACGATTTTGTTGTACAATTGAATTTTGTCAATTGTCATACTGTGTTAATACAATAATCTTCTTATTCAATACATTGGATGATATAGGAACTGTTTTAACCTGTAATTAACATTTGTTAAATTAAATTCTTTACAAGAACTAAATATTAGTTAGTATTGATGTAAGTCTAATGTGAAGAAGGTAGGTATTTCAATTTTATCAACTTTGCAATGACTTATGTTAAGTAATAATATTTGCACACCCACTATACATCTGTTTGCATTGACTGTTGAAACAACAGATGTAAATACATGTTCTGCTTTTCATTATGCTTCTTTGTTTTCATAGTTGTGCCTATTAAAATGAACTAAATTACAGTTCTGTTTGCAGAACAAGCTGTACTGTTCTAATGTTATAGCAATGTGACATTGTCAAGTTCAAGCTTCTACGTTTCAACAAGGCGAAACCTTTTTTTGTCGTACCTTGCTTTGTTAGATGCAGAGGTGGTTCGAATGTAAGCTGTCAACTGTGGATTTGAACCACCCAAGTTTTTATACAACTTTCTATTGCAAACCACACACTCATAATACATTAGCAAAACTAAAATGTAAATTATGAATGACAATCCTATTGATTGTTATGTTCATTTACATATTATACTCCCTTTGAATCGAATGCATCACTTACACCTTAGATCTTATTACCTCCACACACATAATAATTTATTAGTGTTTTCAATTTCTGCATGCATAATAATAATAGCTGCCAGGTAAGATATTGATAGCATACACTTATTCTTACCCAGTAATACGTAACAAATTTACATGTAATTTATATAGATGGAAATGTTGAGTAGATAATAAATAGATTGAAAAATTGAATATTTCTTATTATGTGACTTAAATAGATACACGTATGTGTAAGCATATTATAAGCTTTAAGTAAGAGTTTGTTTCTTGTAGACACTCATTGTCAGCGTGATTTGCAAAGGTACATTATTATTGAAAGATTGTAATTCTTTCCAATACAAGCGGCGACGCCTGCAGTATGTAAGATCTGTAACACCAACATTTTCCCAACACCATATCTGCAAGTCGCACTGATTGGATTCACATGTATTTCTACGACGAAGATGATTATAATATATCAATCTGTCATCATCGTGTAAAGTTTTTGCGTTGATTTTTCATGTGTCGTTTGGAGGGAGGACAGAATTTGACATACCAGGAGGATTTTTACAAGAAGGCTGAATAAAAATTAGAAACAAACATTAGCATAGTAGCTATTGTTCGTGTTTAGGGTTGAAAACACAAACAGGAAGACATTCAGCGTATGTTTTTCTCCTTTGTGTACTTTGTTATCATTAGGTATAGTTTTTGCACACAGTCATCTTCTTCTATGCTATAGAAGCGCGTGTTTGACTCCTGAGAATGCATAGCAAGTAAAAAGTGCCTTTAGTAATTCACTACAGAGAGTGTGTAAATACATAGAGGCATGTAGTAGTAAATACATAGAGGCATGTAGTAGTAAATACATAGAGGCATGTCTTATGTAGTATGTATATCTGTCTGTGGTACACACAATTCGAGTGCCAACAATGATAAAAGGAATATTTTGGCAGGAGTCAAAAGAAAACCTTATAAAAATCCGAACGGTTTTCCCCAGCTGGATCGGAACTGGGTTGGAACTCGTAAACAAACTCCCATTCGCTTCAGTTCAACCAAGTCATTGTAACAGTTTCTGGGCAAGCCAGTCTGAAAATAGTTAATCCACGGGTTAAAAATAGGTGCATATTCCAAACATCAGACTCCGACACAATACACTTGCGGTATTTTATGAACAAAATAAGAGTTTAGGTACATACACTCTGTCTGTATAATACAGATAGTTTTTAGCAATATAAATTGTTGCATTAATTATAATAAGTAGTATCGAGTATATAGCATACATACATAGGTAGTATCAGCAAGTATTTGTAATGCAATACATTATAGCAATGTAGTAACTCATTGGTCATGCATAACAGATTCAAGTATCATTTTTGTACACATGCCAAAAACACACGGCAAAGTCTGAGTATTTAATTATTACTAGCTGTACTCTTTAGACTTGTACTGATAGTTCTACTTTGTTTATAGGGAATTCCAAGTCAAAAGAACAAATGCGATGAATAAAAACATGGATAACAGTTTAATCTGCTGAAAGACACTTGCCAATACACATCTAAGCTTAACAAGTGTAATGTACACTAAATTACATCTACTTTAAGAACTGTAGACTTCAAAAAAATATGTTTGTGAAGAATATAAAGTATTCTACCGTTGTTAGTATACCTACATTAAAAAATGACTAATTATTGAAAAAACGTATACATATTATGGCCTGCTAGATAAAGCTAGTAGTACTAAATAAAAATTGCGCTATTTTGTAGACAGCAGAATAAGAATAAATTACTTATGTGTAGTAAATGCACTATGGTATAAAATATGTCTATTAATTGTACTTCTATATACACTAAAGTAAATGAATCTCTACAAATAAGTTGGATGTGTATAAAATATAAACCAATGCTTCACAACTTCCTGGTAATTTAATCCTCTTGTAATCCGCTTAAAATCCTTGAGAATTAAATGTGCCTTGCCTCTATTACTCTCGAATACCTAATTCCTTGTTGGCAATAGTCATAACAGTCATAAGTCATTTTAATACATCGTGTCAAAATAATACTTGCACCATTTCCACATGTAAAAGAGTATGAGAGAGAGACGTTCGCCAAAACTTTTGCTACTAATTCCACGAGCAACTGCAATAATAATTAATACTTTTAATAAGATTAGTACATTCGGGCAAATTATTTCTGCGGTTGTGACTGTGACTAATGCTAAACCTTCCCATACTCACGATTGTATGAAACCTAAAATAATATTATTATACATAATATCATTCATTTCCTTCATATATGTAGATATTACATTACACGAGCAATAGTTATAGTCAAGTGGAGTAGGAAGTCATAACTGGTAGTTTTAAATTCGGGCAAATTTAAAATTACATGGGAACCACTATTTCCCTTTATCGCTTGTAATTAAAGCAGTTAGTACTAAACTCGCTAAAGCTGCCCACACGAGTACTCAGTTGGTTAATCAACTGGTCAAATTACGTCATAATATTTAATTCGTCTGCCTAATATTAATAAATACCTATTTACTTACTGTGTATTAAGATTTCCATTTCATTTTACATAATAGATTATCATCGTAAAGCATATCTTTTAAAGTATACTGTAGAGAATACTTGTATGTAAATAGGTATTTAGTATTTAGGTACTATATAAAGAAATCTTGACAAACAATAATAATTTCCATTTGTACTAATATAAATTCCTACCACGAAAGTACCTCTTTGCAAACACAAATCCCATAGTAGCATGCGGATACTTTATGCCCCAGAAGCATTAGAAATTCGTGTGGGTTGCTTTTGAAGTCCAAATGTCTAGTTCTTTATTGCTACATGAACATTGCTACCACACTGCTACACATTCTCTTCACTGTCATATGTAAATCCGGAATTACTACCACCCTGGCTGAAATTCCAGTGAGTTTACCTCTACTGTATATTACTACTTAAACTCACATAAGAGTTATGGTCCTCTACAAGATAATTAGATTTAGAACAAGCAAACTCCTACGCTTTTCCAGTTTACCTCACTTGCACCCTGCCATTCCAGCAACAGTAAAATACTGATTAGACAATTTGAGTTCACAATCAAATTAGATTACTATGTGGCTTTATTTTGAGTAGCCATCATCATGTCCTGCACGCATAAATGTGTACTAATACCTAATATCATTTTATTACAATGACTTCACTTGCTTTCACTACCTTCTGTACTAAACACGCCTTTCACTTCCATCCACTTCAATCCTAAAACAAGATTCGACGAATTCTAATTTCTAGTTTAGTTAAGCGTAATGTAGTACTGTACTAGTACACTACAATAAACCCCTTCAGTTTTCGTTCGAAAACCGACAAGCACATTCACAAAACCGAATTCTCATTCAAATGTTTATGATGGGAAGAATGTCAGATATTCCATTATTTGTATAAATCGTCCACTGTGGCATTTTGTCTAGTTCAACGAGTAATCCTGTGTTCCTTTGTTTGCTTTGGCTTTACTTTACTAGGTACTGAGAGTATTATACATACAAGTAGTACATTAACCAAAACTCAAGTAAAGCTAAGCAAGTCACCCGCAGTTTATAATGCCAATGTTTAATGAACCGATTCCAGTAGCAGTAACTAAGTAGCTGTAGCGGTAGTAGCAATTGTAGTAAGTACTTTATAGTAAAATTGGAAAGATGTATAATACTACACAGTACACTCACATGATAATATATATACTGTACATATACTTCTATGTACTTCATCCAATGTTCGGATCATGGATCACTGCAATAGTATAAGTAAATACAAGGAGCTACTAAGCTTCCCCTACAATGCAATGCTCAGAAAACACTTTCCCTGTTCATAAAAGCTGAACCAAATACACAGAATGGCAAACGAAACCGCTAATCGCACTCCTAAGCCTTTCCACATCCATATTTACAGACAATACACAAACACATTGACTCTACTAGCAACATTTCACATTCAACACCAATGTACTTATATATCTCTCTTTCTACACACACTACACACTCTGTATAAGTCCATTCTCAAAGTTACAGTGTAAAATACACCTTACATGTATAACCCTTTATTTAACCTATGTATGTATTGTACAGTTATTACTATTACAGATACAATGAGGACATACCTAGGTAGTACTTATATTAAATAACATACAAGAAAATGTGTTGTATCTGTCTGCAGTATTGCAAGACGGGTAGTTTTCGGTCTCTACGAATTCATTTACTTTCTGTGCAGTATCTCCTGTATACTATACACATAGTGCAACCCTATGAGAGTAAATGTTCTTTCATGAATGTATATTGTGTATAGAGGGTCAGTGCTACACAGATGTAGGTATGCACTAGAGGGATATAGCTTTATTGTGTTAGTTACAAGAACTGATGTTGTGAATATGTATGTACATATACATATGTTTTATTATAAGATAGTTTGCCACAGCAGGTGCTGCGGGTTATTAAATTCGTCCTGTAGTTGGTTATGGAAGATTTTAGGACGCTGTGTCTGTTCGTATGGCAAATGTAAGTGTGTAGTGAAGTGTATGAATATTGCTTGTATGTAAGTATTAGCCCGGTGGTGTACTTGAAGTAATAGCGAGCTGGTGCAATGAGTTTCGAGAAAGTGCAAAGTGATGCTTTCTTTAGTGTATTAAATAATGTTAGCTTTGCTGCTCTGAGAAAACATCTTATAAATTATGTAACATAGTGATTAGGGAATATCGCACACTAGCAAAGTGGCAGTAGCCCTAAAGCAAATAATACAATGCGATGTGGAATGAACATCACACATCCCTACGTGAAATATCATGAACATGGATATTTTAGTTTACTTACCTACCTGTCTGTATACATTTTACATGTGATACAGCCACTATCTTCCATGCTGATGTTTACTATAATACATACAGCTAAATTTCATGTATTTCTTTTTATGAATATGAAATGAAATAAAACGAAAATCTGATTATTACATTAACACAGGTAGTGCACAACTATATAAAATTACAGCAAAGTAAATATAAGCGGCTTATCTTAATTGTAGTTGTTTCTGTGTACGATGATATGATGCGGTAGTATATGTGTTTTACGACACGTGTGGTTTATTAAATCCGTAATCGTGAAAATGCAGTAATACTCAAGAATTGCTCATAATATACACATTCAAGCAATCAAAAATAATTCCAGGATTTGCCTTTTACTCCCAGTGTGATATTTTTTATTTTTTTATGCCTCCCCATTTTACTTTTACGTTATGCAGCAATATCGCTTTAGTATACTCCATCATCTGACACACACACATGTATATCTACCCAGTAAAGCTATTAAACTATACACATACCTATGCTGTAAAAGATAATATTATTATTACTGTATTACTTATATGTATGTTAGAATAGCTACTATCGTTGATCGTTAAAAACAACTCATATTATGAGTGTATAATATATACCTCTGTATTTGTATAAGGTTATGCCTTGTGGTTTAACTTTTAACAGTTGTGGTGTAATAATATTATGTGCATGCTGTGTGTGGCCTAAGGAAAAGTGG
>JAQFYB010000659.1:0-46988 GCA_034694085.1 Pogonognathellus longicornis
CGCGCATTTGATTTGACTTGAGACGGCTTATATACAGGGTGATCCGTTAATTAAGGAAACTCTCACTTTTTTCTCTCCAATGGGGAAGGCGGCATATGATGTAGGTATATATATCAAATGATGGCCTAGCACCCTAGCGTTAGAGTCGTAGTAAATTCATGTTTCTATCTTTAGTACTTTGGGATAAATCCAATTACAATAATTAAATTGTGGAAGTAAACCTCGTATAATGTGATTTACGTATTAAAATAATTAATTAATTATACATAAATGAAGTTTATTTTCGAAGCATTTATTTGTACAAGTTAAGTCCCATATGAACGATTTTAAGTGCCTATTTAAGTGCCTATTTGGGCGATTTTTAGTGCCTTTTTGCCTGCCTGAAATCAAGTTTTCGGAGCCTGCTTTTCCGAAGTATACTCATCACACAGTCAAATACAATTGCAATACATTTATTTAGTGTAATCCGTACATTTGATATAATTAGCAGAGTGCTTTATGCAGAATGTGTCCTGCATATTATACAGTTGTTGAAATCACCACTAGACGTTCAATTAATAAAGGCACACGACACTTCCGTCACTTAAGAAGTAAACAACTTGACGTCTTTAACTAACAGAGCTACTAACAGGCACTATGTTGTAAATTATAAATGTAGCTTGCAGTACGCAATCGCTCGGGACAGAAATCAATTTGAAATGCTAACTTCTTGCGTAAATGGTAAATGGAAAGAGTGAAAAAATGATATATACAAATACATATATATATTTCGATATTTGAATTCATATGTAATATGAAGCCTGCGGGATGTGTAAAAGAGAAAACTCAATTCTCTCCTACACAATTGTAATTTCTGTCATGCAAATCGGATAGGAATTTTGAGACTAACATTTATGACTATGACTGCTATGACATTACAAATCAGCTCGGGGCTGAGTGGTAGTAGTACATCACTCGTTTTACAAGTCAATAATAACGTTAAACTGTTACGGACTACCCACTCCATTTATCCATGTGCAAAATGTCTATAAGAAAGAAAACGGATGATGGTTGAATTCGAATGATGATATGATTGTGTTACGTACAGATGAAGGAGATGAACTGCACAAAAACTCTTACTGTGTCTACATCCAGATAATACGCGTCTGTCTATCCCCAGGCCAAAATGCAAATATACTCCTCCAATGTAATATTTTTCGTTATTGCAGCCAAATCATAATAATTCAGCTCAATTCTTTCTTATGCATCGCTGCTATTCTTTTCGTAACTAGCTTCACCATTATTATAATGCACAACTTGCACAACTTTCTTCCTAAATATAGCTAGCAAGTAGTTGGTGGTACGTGGCAGGAGCAGCACGACTACCTAAATCAGAAGAGTTTTACTAATTCTGTCACCGTCAGGAGAAATCAGTCGGATAAGCAAGCATTTTTCAGACGTCAAATTTAATCTGAGTTTCTGCAAATCATTTGAAGACTTTGTGCAATCAAAATGGAGTCATTATAGAAAACAATGTGAGTACCATCAGAAATGTCCGTGCACTCATAGTAAATAAATCTATAATAGTAGGGAGAAATATACATACGATATACCTAGAGTATATTAGTATTATACATAAGTATATCTCGTTATAAAATAGAACCAGTGTTATTATTTATTAGCAGGGGAAAAGGATGAAAAAGGTCGTAATTACATATTATAGAATCATAATTCTGCAATGGATATGCATTGCCTTGCTATATAGATAAAAGTACTTTTCAAAATCCAGGATTTTTTTTATTTTTCTTAGGTATATCTATTAGGAGTGCTTTGATAGAGCTGAAGGAAGAATTGAAATAGTTTAACAGGAGATTAGTATTTATTATGATTGCCACATTGCATGAAAATGGGTTGGTGAAACTTCAAGTGACGTGATAAGGAGGGCTCGGTCGATTTAACCAAGAATGCTTGACAGAACTGAATGAGAATAAAATAGTGATGACGATGACTCCAGCTATTTCTCAAAGTTTGACTTACGGGCTCCATACTAGTCGCAAATGGGAAAAGCAGACATTTCCGAATAACTGTGGTATTTAAATAAAAATCAATGAATGAATCAATTTCTCTTCATACATTCGATTTTATTCCGTCGCGCTTACAGATTCATATTCATTTTAAACGTAGGTAACGTATAAATTGCCACCTCAGAAAAACAAGCTTCAACGAAATTCGCATTTAAAAT
Source organism: Pogonognathellus longicornis (assembly GCA_034694085.1). Classification (NCBI taxonomy): domain Eukaryota; kingdom Metazoa; phylum Arthropoda; class Collembola; order Entomobryomorpha; family Tomoceridae; genus Pogonognathellus; species Pogonognathellus longicornis. The sequence goes on from JAQFYB010000659.1 coordinate 2,222, forward strand.
TGCTTTTCTCGTTTAAGGGTTACGAAACCACGTAAATGCATCAAACGAGCAAAAATAGTTTAAGCCTGTTAAAACAATAGATGAAACTGTCTCTTCATTCGAGCTTTGATGTAACTTTCAGAGTACAAATGGATTGAAGTAGATTTATGTGGGTCTGTGTGTTCAACGAACAGCAAGTTATTTACAGTCAAATGCGAAAACTAACTTCCAACCGGAACAGTTTTATCAGTTCAAAGAAAAAAATCAAAAGTTTAGCAGGATCATTATACAAGTTGTTTATGGCAAAGGCTGATTCATCGCTTTATTTTCAGATAGGATCAAATGTGACACAACATTATAAATCGTCTTTTTCATTTTTTGCAGTCTAACCTTCAACAGCATAACTAAACAGAATCTAGTAATAGTTTTATAATTATTAACATTTAACCAAAAGTTGTTGCTGAGACCGTCAAGTAAAAAAAGAGAAACGAAGAGTGCTTTTTTGCAGACCACTTTTTGCCATAGAGAAGGCCACGTCGAATAATAAGACAGTGGAAAACTCATTTCGTATATTTCATCCAAAACGTTCACAAAAACGAAGGTTTACCACAAATGCTCTTTTCAAGGACCATGTGTAAAATGAAATGACCTTTTGCTATACACATGTCCTTTAAAGTCAAACTTTGGTTCCTGGAAATAGAAGACAACAAGACTAGAAAGCGTAATTCTCCAGACCCAAATAAAAACAACGTCTGATTATCAGCTTTTCAAAGGGTCATCGGAAACAAAACTATTAGTTCAATTTTCTCAAACAACCTTAGGTCCAGTCAAATTATTAGTACTAGTTTCCAATTGAAACGTGGTTTAATTCGAATGAGGTTAGTAAGTATGCATAAGGTATGTAAATTAAATAGATCTCCGTAAATTTGGTACCCTGTATGTACAGTCCTCTGCATGATTGGATTGAATTATTTGTTGGACAAAATGGTGCCAATTATGATTGACATTCAATCCGTTTATCAGCATAATCAAATTGACTGTTAGGTACATTATCTGCTAAATCCAACTAGTCACGAAAATAAACCACCGCTAGACGTGTAGATAATTTTAAAAAATCAATGAGTCGTAGAAGTATATATTGTGTACCTATATAATATTCTTTCATTTGCGTTGTAGTATAGGTATTGAACACATTTCCGTTGCAAGCAAGCCAAACTATTCCAAATGGAAATGTAGCACAAATATTTTATTATGGCCGAGGATTTCAAGCATTGGATGGTTCTTACGTCTTACTCACTTTCGAGTTGGATTTTATGAAATTCTTAAAAAATGTCCTTAAAATGTCAACATACTTACAAATTAAATTTCTATTGACTATGACTATTTCACTATTAAAATTATTACTCACTTATAATTTTGTCAAAATTTTGTACTCAATTTTGTCAATCAAAAGATAATGGGGTTTAAAGTATAATATTATTAGTTTGTTTTTCTCGCTACATTATGTATTAGTCCTTCAGGGCTATATTTAAATTCCCTAATGCGCTATTATGATGTTTATCATATATATTACGAAATATATGTGCATTTTGTTATAATTGTAGGTTGATAAACGTACAGCTTTGCGGCTCTCATAATACTACAAACAGAGTTGTGTGCGATAAAGAATGCCATGTAGCATTTGAACATTAGTAGTAGGTAAGTAAGTACCTATAAGTAGAGCCCGAAAGAAAAAAATAGTTTCCGTAGTACATTTGAGAAAAACGGGTAGCGCACTAAGTAGCTACGAACTCCATCATGAATCGACATTACGTACACAAGGACCTTCTAGTAAGAAATCTATATGTAGGTATAAGCCAATATGATAGTAAGTGTCAGATTTCCTGCCCGAGTTGGCACAACATAATACTTTATTATTTTTCAATAGTAGTGGTAGTAGTAGTAGTGTAGCATAATAGCAGGGAAATAGAACGAGCTTCCACCAACTCAAATTCACACACAACAAAAAGAAACCAAGAAAGGTGTACTACACACATACAGAATGCTGTGGTGTGGTGGTGGAGAAGCAGAGGAAAAAAGACATGCAACATTCCTTTCGTGCTTGATTTGGTAAAAGTTAAAGTTACGTACATAGTTATAAGTACGACACACACACACATAACATATACATACATACACACACAGAGTAAATGCATACAGGAGCAGAGAAGGTTGAAGAATCCGTATTAAGTTTTATAGTGGAAATAGCTGTAAATACTACACTGCATGAATTTCTCATAGCCCTCTACCTATGTGTGGCTATATTACATATAAATCTAGCTGTTGGGAAGAAAGGGAAAAGTAGTTAGTGGGTAATACGCTACACATGTCGTCCTCGTATTGCGAAAGTGGAAACGACATAGCTACATTGCTACATATAAATTTATTATGCGCTCTTGCTATGTATTTACATGTACACTTTTACTTTTATCCGCAAAAGCCACACAAAGAAAGGGAGAAAGGGAAACAATAGTTAAAAGGAATAGAAATAGAAAGGAGTTATAAAACACCTGATCCAACTCAAACTTGCTTGGCATGACTTGACTTTTCCACTTTTTCCTGTTACCTACTTTCTCACTTACAACGATTACTGAGTGAGCTGGTTACAGTTACAACATGTCTGTGTGTATCCCACTACTTCCTTCGTTCCTAGGCTCCTGCTTCAACAAACTTTTAGAATTCATTACACTTTTCCTCGGCATGTGACCCTAGATACATTAAAACACTAATAGACATTTATATATGTTCAACAGGACGGCTCTACTCCAGATAACACTTACTGATACTATTTTGATATACTACGTGCACGGCCCAAATAACCATATCCACACACACAACTATCCTCCACAAAGAAAGTTGTTACAATTAATTGTAGAGGCTGTTAAAACAGAATTAGTCCATGTTACACATAGAAAAATTTATTCGAAGTCTACATCCACAACCACTCAATGTCTTTTGTATCTAAATGAAATGTGCTTTTGCATTTACACAAAGATGCTTTATTATCCTTTCCAACTTAACACGTACAAATGCGATTGACTACCTATATACCATCACTTTCACTTCTTTCTCTATACAGCTTCAAATGTAATATTTTAGAGCGTAGATATATAGTACTCACAAGCACTGTGACTAAGAATGGTCTAAATTTTAAATATATATAGCACTCGATTTTATTTTCCCACGTTCAGCCAAGAAAGTTCTTTCCCAGTTAATTCTTTATCATGATTTCCAGAAAAGTCAAAAACATAGGTACTAGAAAGTTGAGTTGGAACAAGGAAAAGTTTTTGAAAGTGGAAGAAGAGGATGGGATGAAAGTTAGTAAAGGACAACAGAAGAGGATTCCATTTATTTGAATGGAGATACAACATAGCAGAAAATTGTCTTATGTTTTGTTGGACAAAGCTATTATAAATTCTGGATTGTAGTGGCAATTGAATTGAGTGGAGTATGTGTTTGTTATACGTTGCTTAACTGACAAGGGACAATGAATGCATTCGAAGCATAAAATTGAAGCACAACAAGTCTTAAGTCAATTTGAGTTGGGTCTCATGCATAAATATAGTCGAGAGTAGTGGAGTTAGGGACGAGGATGAGGCTGAGGAAGATAGGGCTGGAACTAAATGAGAAATAAGTCTGTGTGAATGAGTACCTCATCATGCGTGGCGTTCCAGGTTGACTCAAGGCAGGATTCGGAGGTATAGGGGCAGGAGGGGCTTCTTGCTCCAGCTGTTGAGCTTTGGCCATTACATTTTCAATCATTGCTCTCTCCTCGGCACTCAAATGACTCAGATCAACGTCTGGAACCGGAGCTCCAGTACTCGCTGCAACAACAACCGAATTCCCAATGGGTCCTTTAATAAATCAAAGTTTGAAATCGTTAGTATAAATCTACACACCAATATGCCTCGCCATTATCATCATTTGCATTTTTAAACTCCACTTTTAATGCCACGTCACACCACCCGGGAGTAATCAAGACTCCTATACTCACTTTGTCTCACAATCTTCAGACAGAAAAATCACCAACATTAATTTCAGTCTCCAGCTCTAGAAAAGAAAAATGCTCCACACTCTTATGTACATACACTGGTCATAAGAAGACGGAAAGCATTATTTATGGCATTCTAAATTATCTTTGACTCTTTGGCAGCATTAGTGTAAAATATTTACCCCTCTTATACTACATGCATACATACAAACACTTCTATACGGCATACCACACTATGTATAATCCATATATACCCACCGAGTGGCTACATCAGTTCAGTACCACACAACTACATACCAGATCCGTGTTTGACGAAAAGTTCTTTGTTATATATAACTCAGTATATGCTATATAGTATAGAAATCCATTTGGTAAGTGAATCAGATGAAATGCATTGTGTCCATGAAGTGATATTATATCTGAATTCTGAAAACACGATACAGAAACGTATAAAACGACATATCTGTATTTTATACTTATATCGATATTTCTTTCAGATTTTGACTTTATTATACATAGAGCCAGTGAATGTATATATATAAAGCTGGCCAATACTAATAATTGTAGAATATAAACCGAAAACAGTACAATACAGCACAGATTCAAACGTCAAGGAAATATGTATCATCTACTACGGTGAAATAGTAACTCATCAAAAGGAGGAAGCCGACTGGACGGCAACATAGATCAAAGCAATCCTTCAGGTTTAGAACTAACTGTTTTACTTTACTCTCTCGTTCTATCTCTCTCTCTTTGTGATGCTGGAGAGCTGGAGGGTATATGCATGCTAAGATACTGGACAGGAAGAAATAACTTTTTATGTTCTGGTACCTACTGCACTTTGCAATGTAGCGTGTAAAGTACACAATAGATATTACATACGACTTTAGATTTTTCGTCTCTGCATCTAGAAAAGACACACGAGACAGCAACGTCTGGTATGTAATATGAACTTATGTATTTCAATCTCATCTTCCTTCAAATACTACACGCGCATTTACTTTTGGGAATATATATGGGAGAAGGTGGAATACTTTCACGTAGGGCTGTACATGTGGATGTGACTGACTTGATGGCACTAACACGGACACTGCTACTACACTGTTTTGCTACAGAACAGTGGCACTGCGAGTACTCTTGTGAGACTACGTGGCTAGGCCTGGAATAATAACAATCTTGCTACTACGTTAGCCTTCGACCTTATCGTAAGCTATGGAGACTGTCTCTGTACGTGCAACTAACTTTTGATATGTTTCAACAGAATAATTCCTCCGCACAGATATTTTACATTTTTCGAAGGCTACGTGTCGTATCCGCAGCTCTAACTATCGGAACGTGTAGCCTCACTTTCTACAGGGTTCTACATAAAACCTCCTAATGAAATCCCTCATTATGGAATCATCCAGAACAACGTGACTCAATAACAAAATACATAATATTGTCAACAAAATTATAACAAAATTTAAGTTTCCATTTCATAAAATATATTTATTAATTTAAAAAAATGTCACTGGAAAGTTCATTGTATGTAATAGTAAATATTAATGTTTTAAGTAATATAGTAGAGTACATATCTATACATTGAACTAAGTATTAAATTATTTACGAAAAATGCACATTGTACACTCAATGGTTGAGCTTCATGAAGCTTCAACCATTTTGAAAGAAGTGTAATGAAGAAACGAATATTTTATTTGTTTTGCTTAAGAACTGAGAGTAGGAACTACATCTAAATGTAGGTTAATTTGATTCACTAGGTGCATTTGTTTCAAAGTAGTCAGAAAATGTAAGAACACAGTTTGTAGATTACACCCTGTACAAACGCGTATCACATAAATGATCAATGTCAGCAGTGAATGCAAAATACGACATTTCATATGGCTCTTTTATTACACACTACGTGTATACTAGTGTATTCGAGAGTATTTACTCTCAAAAACAACTAACTTTTTTATTTTATTGTTTGGCTATTTCATATTGTATTATATGTATAGTGCATGTAGCTTGTAGAATGTATGTATATACTCTGTTGTGCATCAAAAGTTGAGTTAAACGAATTTTGTGTAAAAAATTGAATTTTATAAAATGAGAATTAGGATTCCTGCAATTTAAGATTTCCTTGAAATCAATACGACATTAGGTATATACGATTTTCATTGGAATGGAAACTTTATTCTGCAATTGCTGCTACTCAAGTGTTTCCATTTCATTCAAATGGTTTCGTTTAACTGGCGCTTTTGGTGTGATTCATTCGTTTCCATTTCTTTCATGTTTTGTACATAAAGTACAGTATACCTTACACATTCACATACCTACTTAATACAAGGAAGCAGGAAACTGGCTGGGACTTTTCTGTTGTAGGTAGGATAAAATAATTAGTATAGAATGGTAAGTTGTATGCGTGTTAAAAGTGTGTAATGTGAAGACGGCTCACTTGAATGTTCATAAAATGTAAAAGGATTCAGGATTCCCGGCAGGAGTTCAGAACGATCTTGGAATTTATAATTGTCAATATACTAATTGTATACCTACTACATACATGTTAACTGTCACTAAAACTACTCCTGCTTTTCCTCCAGAATCCCTTGGCCTGATGGGGTGATCTTTACACAGAACAAAGTATTTCCTCCTCCTTTGTACACACACCGAAATATTCTTCACGCCCACTCCACGTCACCCATTACAGTTGTAATTAAAGACACGGAATTAACAAAGCTCTCTCACAGCGGTACCGTATTCTCCGCTAGTTTTATTTTAACTATTAACCAAGCAAAGAAGTAATAATTGCTCTAGAAATTTCATTTACTATCTGCTGAGAGTATTTAGTGAGCCTACAGATGCGATGCACACTTGCCACCAGTTTAAGTGTTAATTGAGTTCATCTTACACTTAATCCTTCCTTCGAGCGAAAATCTTCAAAATTATTACTCTATGAATGGCAAATAAGCTTTGCACAGTATGTTGCCGCCATTATCATTTATTACGAGCTATATTTATTTTAAACTCTCACAACAATAAAAACACCGTTAAAGTTTGTAAATTCTACATGTATGAACAGAACTACAAATTAAACTGAAGAATAATTATAATGTGGGTTTGCATTTGAAATGAAAAACACGAACTACATAAAGAAACAAATACTAATATTCAATATTACAAACCAAGCAATAAAAAATGTTTGATTGTATACAATACATGTATAGACAATAAGTTTCTCTGTATGCATTGTCATTTTGTAAACAATAAAAAAATATGCATAGATGTGCCGTATAAAGTGTGCATTATATTAAAGTTTGAAAATATTTAATTATAGATATCTGCTGCACAAAGTAGTGCACAACAGTTGTCTCTATTATACATTGTGTAGAGGGAAATCCATAAATCCTTATTAAATGCCTGAGCAACGAGCCTCATTTATTTTGCTACACCTACTCAAAATAATTATATAACATATTGTAAGTGCATATAAAATGCTACATTGGTACACAGCATTCCCAAAAACTTTGGTTTTCATTCAGCCGAATGCTACATGAGAAAAGATGGTTAAGAATAAATTTGCATGGCTGATGATACGGGGAAGAATAAGAAGAATAGATGGGATGTTATTGAAATTTGAGAATGCGACTGTGGTATGAGAGTAAGTAGGTATCTGCATCACACAATGGAGCAAAGAGTCTCCATGGTATCAGTTACAACGCTCTTTTGGAGAAGGCAAGGAAATGAGAGAAAGTCTGGCAGTGCTGGTCCTGGTAGGTGAAATTCTAAAAGATCGCTGCCAATCTGCCTCAAAGGAAAGGAGATGAAAATACTATTTCATAATATTTCATACGCAAATGCAGATTATGATGTAGTGTGGCATATGGCAATCAGACAACATAAGCGGCAACTCAACTTTAACTCAACTGGGATGAAACCACAGCAATTCGAGATTATACAAATAGGGCAACCTACCTACAATATCAAATATTATGCTCTACTGAAACACATACATACTATACACCTATAATATGCACACTCAATTGCTTGCTATGTAGAGGTAATTCATATATAGTGGAGTATTTGCTTTTGTTGTTTGATACAGCTTCACAACATTTGAAAAGCTAAAGAAAATTACTAATTTCCCAGCTTTTGGCTTAAACCTTTTGTATAGCTTCGCTAACACAGACAAATAGACTCAATCGCACTGCAGGTGCATTTGATTTCGTATACAATATTAGACACATATACATCACACAGTCTACCAAGTGTCATCCCAACTAGAGAGCAGAAGATGAAATACAAGTGCTGTTGTGACATTGATACTTTCTTTGAACAGATCCTTCTCTCCAGTATTAAGGCTAATAATCCATCAATTCATTGCAGGTTGAAAAAATCAAAACATTTCTGTGGGCTGAAAAAGAATTCTTTGAAAGGTTTTATTCACAAGGAAAATATTAAATGTCAGCAATGATCGTAACATTTATTCATTCCTGAGAATCCTTACTACGTTCCTCAAAATAGTCCTATGTAAATAGATACACAGCTAAAGTATGAAAATCCATATATTGAAAAAACATAGTGCCTATAGATATATAGTAAAATATAAACAACCTATAATACACCTCTATACAAAGGAATATTGTTTCATTGTATCAAATTTCATGAATGACTTTATAATAAATCCGAGCAGATGGTAGCAGTTCAAGATTAAATTTGATTTTGAATGTCGCTTACGAGTTACATGAGTTACGCATTGTAAGAATTTATTAGAGCGACGCTGCTTTAAGGTTTGTATTTTGCATTGAAATTGCTAACAGTCTTGTTAGGGCGTAACAGAATTATATTTAATTTCCACAAACGCAATAGTTGTAAATCTGGGCGTACTGTGATGCCAGTTAAAATAACAATATTACTAGTTGTCCTTACAATGAAAAGCAAATCTGTCTATTTGGTATTGTGTGATTAAAGGAAGAAGAATAAGGACGCGTGGACTAGGAGTTGATATATACTCCCTCACTTCCTACCACAGAGTAGCATTTATTTACAACTAAATTTCTGAACCGAAGTTTATTGCTGCTCTGCTCGTCTTCTTCTTCTGCTCAAGAAAGCAAACTTCCCATGATGAAAAAAGGAAAGCCCGTTAGAACAAAATCGATATAGCGTAACAACAGAAAGGAATTATGACTGAATGAGTCTGCCAAGGCTTTCTTTCTCTCGTATACCACACACGCTCCCACATACTACACCCAACTAACTACACTTTGTACACCGACATCATATTAAATGAAAATCACTCACAACTTTACCCTCTCTTTCTTTCTTTTTCTCTATCTGTGTGTCTCTCTCCAGCTTGTAGTGTGTAGTTCATAGACTGTAACTCATACGCGTTTTTCCTTCTATGGCACACTCGAAAAAGATAAGAAATGTGCATGATTATTCTTCACGAAATTGAAAGAAAAGCAAAAGAACGGAATTTAATGCCAGCTATTAAGCTTTGTCATCATTACCAGTTAGAGTAAGTATGTGGGCTTTTCTGCAGAAGGAAATGATGTGAAAACAAGTGCCATGGCACGTAATTCATACCTATTTATGTATTATAAATAGCATATTACGTGCGTAGTTGATTTTCCTGTTAAATTGGAGCAAAGCACAAGATTTCCTTATGATGAGCTCTTTTAATGTCACAAGTGTCTGCTCTCCTTCTATTAATACATACTCCCACTATCACAACCACAAGCCCTTCACTCCTTTCAGTGCGTATAGTATACAATACTCATACGGAACCAGCCACTTGCTTAATCTTACTTAATTAATTAGTAATCTTCAAGGCATCACACAGTGTACCGCTGACTGACATCAATAGAAACAATGGAATCAGTATGCAATAATAGGAGAAAGACAGCCAGAGAGACTCAAGAGAGACAGAGAGAGAGAGAGACGGAGGAAAGAGGGAAGGAAATAAAGCTCCTTATATTCAAACACCTTTCTTTGAATTCGCAGTTGTTTGGCAGCCAAGTAGCTCCGTCTCCTTCTTCTTCTTCGCTCTTTTTCATTAGCAATTGACTAATGTCATTAATTACGTATAGCCGTCTGTGTACAGAATTCTAAGGACTCAGAACTGTTAGCATCATTTGCATAAACTATAATTATAAATTAACTCAAAGACGCTCAGACAATGGTAAACATGAAAACATTTTATGCATATAAATTGCTACTCCTTGTCTTTATAATTCAATTCTCATCATACAAATAATATAATTTCCAAAGCAGCTCAGACAAGAAATAAATTAAGATGCTACCTACATAGAAAAAGTCGATACAAATTAATTCTGCGGTGAATCTACTGCCAGCTGCCTAGATCGTGATAGACGTGGCATAAATAACTCGCTACAATAAAACTGTTCTATTTAAGCCCCTATACACACACATATACATACATGTATATATTTATACATATACATATATACATTAACAGAAAAGAAACATCACCCACCAAATTAACGGGAATAAGTAGCAAGTAGTACTTAGGTATGTATTATTTATTGCATCTAGTCAAGAACACAGCTGCTTTGCAGATGCCCGTAATCGCAATAAAACCACACAGCCAAATGCAATCCGAAGCTGTAGGAAGTCCGCTCACGATGAACAATTATAGCATGTGAGAGTTCAAACCGTGCGTACCTACAAAACGTTGTACATAAACCATGTACCTAATTGTGTTGCAAAAATTGCTAAAGTACCTATATACAGATAAATAGAACATAATTTTCTATGAAGCGATTCCTAATCTTTACCAGGAATTTCCTTTCAGAATTTAATTGTACTGACTTAAGTCGAAGCGATTCAAGACAAACGTATCGATTCAAATATGTATAATTTATTTTTCCTGGAAAAAATTGGATAGCGATTTTAGGAGAAGAAGCAATTTGGATTGTACAAAGAATAACAGAATAATTATAGAGCAATAGCTTCCAATTCGTAACAATAAAGGCAATTCAATTTGATTGCATATATGTATACAGTACTTAAAGAAGAATCAACTAATTTGCCTTGAAAGTTGGACTAAACAGTTTATATTAAATTACCGTCCTAACAAGTATGGTTCATACGAAGTTGCTAACGAGATCACGCCAATCGTACCTTAACAACGTTTACAGCCAAAACATCATTATTACATTACGTCTGAAGAGAAAGGAAAAAAGAAAGAGACAGACAAGAAAACAACTGTTTAATCTGTCTCTCTCTCTCTCTATCTCAATACTTCAGTCTGTAATTGCGGGTGGTGATAAGGTTTTTTGCAGCCACTACGTCTTATTTTCAACATAATATTATTATGCTTGGTCAACTACAACAATCCGGCAACAATTTTTTATAGCTCTGCCACAAAATGATTTTCAGTGTAGATGTTCTTGCACAAGTATCCAAAGAAATTGCTAAGATGCTTTAATGGTGCAGGACTTACTCTACTTACTATATATTGGTACCTACAATTTTATTGCATGTGTCTGCATCTGATAAATTCAGCGGAGGCAGACATTTTAAGTATTTAATTCTGGTGAATCAATGTGCGTCATCATTACTCAAATTGAAATTTCGTCTGTTATCCATTGGATTGTAGAAAAGAAGGATATATTTGTAGAGGGAATATACACATTATACAAGGATTTCTATGTAGACACTTTAGTATGAGTGTATGCCTATAATATATAATATAATACATCCCTGATGTAAATGTAAGTATGTGTGTATATTGTATAGTGGTTTTATTTAAGTTCATCTGCTCTAAATGCATTCCGAGTGAAGAATTCCTTTGTATTTGTGTCATTCACTCACAATCAGTCAGTCAGAAGTCTGAAAAGTTGAGCGGCGGAGAGCCGGGAGAGTCGGGAGACAAAGTTGTTGTTGTGAATTGTGAGTACATTACTCCGTGGGTAGGTACAGTAGGTAGTATAATGATGTAGGTAGGACTCTAGACACAAGAAGTACCTATAGAAGCAAGAACCAAAGAGTTCTGTGTGTGTCTGATTTGCTTTGCAAAGTTAACCTGCATCTTGAGATAGGAGGAATGGAGAAGGAGGTAGTTCAAGCGTTCATGCCCAATTCTTCCCATTCAACTCGACCAGATGGAAGAATGTTGTCAATTACTGACTAAAATGTTTGTGATCTCATCTCATACTTAGTTTGGGATTCAGATCATCCAATCTCTTACTCAACTCAAGTATCTCCTTTTAAACCTTTTTACTAACACTAGTCGCAGTCCCTCACTTCCAATCTTCCTCCAGTACCTACCCCGAATTATATCTTTCTCCATTCCATTTAGACTTCAAAGTCTACAGCAATATGCAACAAATACACTTACTTCTTTTACTGCCATTATTATTGCTCTATTCCTCATCCGGTCACTTTACTCTCAGTCAGAGTCAGTCCCGCAGCATCATTTTATGTTGTTGTAGGCGTACTCAGTGTACTTATTCTAAACTCAGTACACACAGTCGTACATCAAATATAAAAATGGCACAATTGGAAGTAAACTTTCAATTAGGATACTTACAACTATAAACTGTAAACTTAATCATGGTAGATACATTTCTAAGCTACTTGGGCCATAAGATAGATCTTATAGTTCAAAGGTTACCTAGAGTAAAACTTTCTCAACTGTAATTCAAATAAGCAGTGCAGTGCAGTAGGACGTTCTCTGATTGGGAACTAGTGCCCTCAACGATAATAATTTTGTTGACACAATGCATATTGATTTATACACACTTCAAGTTACACTGACTTTGTCGTTAATTGTTGAACCTACCACTCCAAAGAGAATGAAAAATTGAAAAGTTTGCTTTCATTAATAGTAGTTACACGGAATCATGTAATTATCTGTCATTCAAAGAAAAGTTCTATCTACCATGGCAATACAGGACAAATCATGTGTGCATTGATTCTAAATTGAAAAACTCGTCTTCTACAACAATTAATTTAATATTACAATACATTTAATATCAACAATGCTATTAGAACCGTCATACAACTTTTTTTCATTCCTGTAAAGACCATGAATAAAAATAAAAAAATAAAATCTGAAGAATTTAAAGAAAGGCGTTTTAAAAACTTTAGAAACCATTCTAAAGTAATTAAAAAATGTTAAAGTTGAAAATGTCAACCTTGGATTGAGAAGTTGGTGGTTTTTGCTATGTAATGCTAATAAATCACTGTATATAGCTATTTTCTGTTTATGTAAGTAATATTTTATTTTGTAATGGAAAGTGACAAATATATCTTTGTATGTGACAGAACTCGGTTAGTACAGTTGTTTGCATGGTTTAGTGTGAATGTACATGCACGGTGCTGTTTGGGTGATAGATGTGTAGTAGAGAGTATTTATGTGAAAGTACTTACGTGAGTATACATCCTAAAAGGAAACATGCAGTGTGGGTAGAAGGTAAAAACGCTAAGTGGCTTCCACCACAATGTTTTCGTTTATTTCTGTAAACATCCTATGCATTGTCCCTTGTGACTAACTAATTATTGAACTGTACATTGGGTTGGGTTTTTGTTTATCTGCTGTGTTCGACGCGACTGTAGGCGGAGCAGTTGTTGACACAAATTTTTGTCAGAACACTCCTTCCGCAAAATAGAGCAATTACTGAAACGCAAAAACCTGCTTTCTATTTTTTAGCTGTCGGCGGCTATACGAATAATAGCTGGATTATTCTATAGATTTTCGGGATCTATAGCTTTCTATAGCTTTCTATGGCTTTCTCCACTCACAAGCATCTGTGTTGGGATTGATGCCTCCAGGTCTCCGCTACGCTTCCTAGACTTCCACAATAGCATCGTAGACTCTACTCAATGCTCACTCATGTGAACCTTTATCATAATAATCTTTTCGAAGGTTTTAAACATACAAGCGTGCATTGTGTGTTTCTCTGTGTCACAAGAAACTGAAGGACGAACAAACAGGCATAACCATTGTTCAGCCCAATCGTGCACGGAAAAGCTGATGATTTTCATTAATGGCCAAAGAAAACAAATCAAATATTGACGTGAAATACTGGGACTGTACTGCCCTATAATACAAGGTGAAATATAAATATGATTGACATTAAAATTATGTTCATTCACTAAGGAAGTAGATATACACTGTTATGTAGAATAAAAATAATAACGAGGTCATTAACAGTGTTAATTGTCACTGGGTCAGTTATATCTACTAGGCGCAACTTTATGTGAATAATTTATTATTTCACGGTTAAGATGTCACCAGTTTACGTGGGCGATGCATAGCATGAAATTTGCATATAATTGTCGTTTATTGCTCTAATGGATTTTCATTGTTCTAACTCTCGCATACATTTAGGTAGGCGAGGTAAAACATAAAACCTCAATTAGAGTAATTCTTATTGTCAGAATCAGTTTTTGAAACCAGGTGATATGTTTAAGTTTGTGAAGTCGAAAGTTGAAACCAAATGCCCTTAACCGCAAATGATTTGCTTAAAGAGAAAGGATTTTGACGTAAAATTATACACTAGAAACAAAGAAATGAACAAAGAACGAATGAATTTATTAGAGTTTACAACACTATTTTCCCCTATTTTACATTATAACTTGTATCAACATGTCTCTTTTGTTCCCGTTTGGAATTAAATAGTATGAGGCATTTTATTTTTGCTAACTAACATTTCCGCAGGTTAAAGATATTTGCATTACAAGAAATTGCAGTTGGAGTATTTTGCGTCAAAATTATAGAATCTAGAGTCAAGCAAGAACATGGCGAAACAATAATATAAATAATATAACATTACTGTCAGTCAGAGTCAGTCGTTTTTGGCAGGCTGACCGTATTAGACCTCAAGGCAGCCACAAACGAGGCTTTTGTATTCAAGCCAGATGTCTATAATTGATTGCGAGCGAAGAGGAAAACGTAAAATTAACAAACTGAATTATCTCCTAAATTGAGCTTCGAATGATAGGTCGGTTTGTTACACCTCACAGTGCACCTACACAACTCAAAATGATAATGCAAACACAAACACAAATAATGTATTTGGCACATCAAAATTTGTAACTTAGAGCAAAGTTGTAATAGAATGAGAGAGACAGACAGAAAATTATAAAAGCCAATACTGTCTCTTTGTGGAATTCATTATTAGCAGAATTTGCTAGAACAACGGGATGGATGGACTCTGACAGTCTGACAGTAGCTTTGATTGCCAACGGTCTCCAACAATAACTATTACGACTACGACAGCATCTATTATTACAGTCAAAGTAATAAAATATGGCAAAAGGAAATGAAAGCAAAACTTGAGTGAATTCATCCTTGGCACATAATGCTCAAGATTTTCAAATCTATCATGAAAAACAGGAATTCAGTTTTATAACAACTCTTTCTGTAATACGAATCCGTGTAAAACTCAGCCTACTCTAAAAAGAGAAAAACCGGCCAAGCGAAAACAGGCCAAGTTTTGCTACAATAATGCGTATAATATTTGATAAGACTCTATAGTTCTACATACTACTCATCAATCTCTCGATACAGAACAGTGTACATGTAAGATAGAGCGAATATACAAGATAGAGCAGAAAGAGATGTAGTGTTAAAGGACGTAAGTTATAGTGCTTTTGCTGGATGCACAATGTACAGGAGATACATAAAGGAAGATTTATAAAATATAGTGCTGGGAGAGGTAGTAATTCGTATTATTATGTTATGTATAGAGAAAGTCAATTCTGGGAAATGCATTCATTCCTGGCTAAAAGCAAAAATAGAGGAGTAGGAGTGAACTTATAAATAGCTGCTCCGTGATAGGGAACCCAAGTGGAGTGGAAAGCATGTCGGTCCGTTAGATTTCAGCTACTTATGTTGGTGGTGGTAGCTAGGAGTTGTAAGTCGTAGTTGAGCACGATATGTACGTGTAGGTAGTAGTGGTAGAAAATAGGAGTCAAAATTGTCTTGGAAAGTATATCGCTTGAATATCCAGCCAAAGTCAAGCCATGTAGCATTGTGCATGAAAATAAAGAAATGCGAACAAGGAGAGGACGAGGAGGACGACGACGACAAACGAACGACAACTGTGCCGTAGAGTCAGTCAGTGTACTTTGCGATGCGGAAACAAGTTTTGTCCTGTGGTTGAGTTACGATGGTCGTCTCCCGGTTTTGTCGGATATTCCTGCATTGCATTACACACCGAACTATAACTTTTCCTATTAGGACATCGACGAGGACTGACATGCTCGTAATGTTCCTTCGTACGCCACTTTCAAAACTTTCCCCTTCTTCTGCCACTACTCCTTTCCTTGTACTCCTCTCTATGTGTATCCTGCCCCTATAGCTATCTGTGTATACCACAACTACTACTACTGCAGAAGAACACCAAGAAAGAATAACTTATTGTTAGCCTTTCCAAATCAATTGATGCAAAGTAGAACAGAACAACCATCGTGTGTGTAAGTGTGTGTGTGTTCTGACCTCCTTCGTAGCTACTTTTTTGTGTGTATAGTGTATACTACTATTTTTACACCTAGTAACGCTAATATATAGCATAGAGTATTGTAGTAGTAGTAGTAGTTGGAGTATAAATACACCTTAATAACATGGGTAGATATTTCCTTTTGTTTGTCCCATCTCCCTGTTTTCCAATTAGGTATTCTGCGTAGTTTTTGCTCATATTAAATATTTAAACTAAATACGTTACTAATGCTGCAGCAAAAATTATTCTGGTTTTATATTACACCACTGACAAATAATAAAGTTACATAGGTACATGTGTGTGTACAGTGTAGCTATATTTATACCACACGGACAGATAAACTCACATACCATACATTTATAGAACTTGCTGTAATTTTCAAAAGGGTTCCTCAGTGATCATTGTTAGCAAGTTTTATGACAAAAGTGTTTGAAGAACGCAGCTAGTGATTATAGTTCAAAGATTAGCAGCGGCAGAAGCACAAGAGAAAAGAAGAAAGTAACAAAAACTTTGTGAGAATGAGCTAAGTAGTAAGTAATTCGTAATTCTCGGAAGGAAAGTTGCAAAACGAAGGGAAAGTAGCTTGTGAGGGAAAAAATGAGTGAGCCTAAGTCGTGTATTGATATTGAGGATATACATACACATCCAAATATAATCTCCACCTGAATATCTACTTAGACAACTAATATTGTTACCGAAGAATACCACGGCTATTGAAGATGCCTCTTAAATAATACTTACCTAATGCGTTTACAGATACATTTCCTCCTTGAAAACGGCTCATGCCGAGAGATTTCCTTTCTACTCAGCTAATTAATCTTTCTCCAGGAGCTCAATGAACACAACATACGAAGCGTTTCAGTTTCTATTAAATGATGCTGCAATTGTGTTTTCCATACAGAAAAGTATCTCTCTTCAAAGAACATCAAGCAAACTTGCTCTCATATTTACCGGAGCGCTGTCATTTCTCTCCATTAAGCCGTGGGCGAAATTAGGATGCGGTGTCAGGTTTCGTACAAACAACTGGCATCAAAGTGTTGCAGCTACGTTCATCCGTAAATAGAAGCTCGCAAAAATGAGATATGATATGCTGGACTAATGACTAGACTGGGAGGAGAACGTAAATAACAAACATTGGTCAATACTCAAACAAATGAGAGATACTAAAATATAAAAATACGTCTGGGTTGAGTCATACACTACACAATGTTGAAAGAAAGAAATTAGTTTGCTAATTAAAAAGCGTCTTCCATTATTCATACTGCACATTAAAAGACAAATGATGAAATGCTGACTGCTAAGATAGTGCTTACGTTTTTGTTAATTAGTAATTCTCTTATTTTGGAAGACGTGCACTCTACATTATATAATATACATGGTCTGAAATGATTACGCAATATTTTCTTTTTGAAGAAGAAAAGGTAGTGGAAATGGAAAATGATGAAATGCACCTAAAGACCCTAAAACAAAGAAGGGTTAAATAATTCAAGCCACCTTTTTGCTGTACGACCTGTGGTGACATACACGGGTTAAACTCTAAGTCTCCTACGGAAAGTTTCAAGTTGTTGTATGAAAGGCCATAATATATTGTGAAATTGTCATCTTCGTAACATTACATTTTCAAAATATATGTTTAATCTTATTATATATGTAAGAATACAATGCACGCTAGCAGAAAATCTTGATTCAGTAATTTATTATGGGGTAGCTGTTGGGAAAATAAATTTGTCTCGGCCAAGGCCGGCAAGGTAAGGAAAGAGAAAATGTAACCAACAACCAAAGAAAATCTCTCGTCTCGCAGAATTTTCTCTATCACACAATGAACAGTATATGTTGTGCATGCTATTATTGAACGTCTCCAGTTTACATTCTAACCAAATATAATTTAGAATGAAGACTCTGTACTATTACTATATACTTCTACACTACATAGCTACACACCAACCGTAATATCTCAAAAGTACTCGTTGAGTCAGTCTCGCCTATGGTTTCTTCTAACCGTTTGCCCGTTAGCTCTATTATGGGTGGAATTCAAAGATGTGTAGTACTATAACATTTTCCCTCTCTGTGTGTGTTGTGTGTATTGTACCCCAAATGTACAGATATCACGTATAGTGCTCCTACCACCAACTTCAAACTTAGAAGTTGAAAAAAGTCAGTTTTCGAACTGTCTGCAAGATTAGATGGTAGAGCGGAATTTAATGCAACTAATGCCTCGAGAAAACTCCCATGTCTGTACTTCATGTATTTGCGAGCTGAATGAATGAAAGTTTTCAGCTCAATATCTCACACAGCATTCTGAGTTTATGTAATGTCCCATGCTATGCCATCGTTTTCTCTCTCTCTCTCTCTCTCTCTCTTCCGTGTAGCCATGAATGCCGAATGCTCAGTCCAAACTAAAGTATTAAATAGGAAAGAGAATGAGATAGAATTTCAAGTTGTGTTCATTCGACTGTGTACATAAATAAACACTACTGACAACACATATTCACATCCAACAGTGCACAACTACAACAACTACACAATACAACACTACTACTTACATACCTGTTCATTTACACAACAGTCAGCATCACCACTACCACCAACCACCACCATACCACTACTACTATACATACAATTGTGTACACATCATCCCTACTGCTATGACTGTAGAATGTGAGTACAAATATAAGAACTACTATACAGGCACTCACCAAGGTTTGTATTATTAGGAGTAAATAGTCGGAGTAAGAAGAGGTGGGATGGCACATGACGTTGGGAGGAATAATACAGTGAGAGTAGTAGGAGTATAGTACTAAGTAGCAGTGTGTATGTGTGTGTAACAATGAAAATAGCTGCAAGTGCCAAGCTCAACGAGTCCAGTGGGATGGGCAGAAGGAGAGAAAAGAAAGAGCCGCCCGGCGTCTTCAATTCACTTTATAAAACTCTAAATTTTGAAACAAATACTTAGAGAAGGAAGGAAGCTGGAGAAAGAGGAAAGCGAAGAAGAGGAGCAGGAGGAAATGGATCGATACCTAAGGCTACTACCACCACCACCACCTCTATTACAACTACTACCACCACCACTACTACTACTACTCCTACGTCCTACTATTACATCACTAGAACTGAATAATGTTCATGGTCGTCTATATATACGCGTATATGACTACATACATCCAGCATTCATACAACACTTAAAAACATTTATAGAAGCTGAACAGAAACACAGCCTAAAACGCTTTACATGAGTTCCTTGTACGGGTTTTCTCTGCCCTCACTCAACTATCCGCCGAATGTGCTACTGCCTTGGACTTTTCTACACTGTATGTATGTACATATAGTCGCAGTGCTTCTATACATTGTATGTGGCTCTTCTGCTTCTGCAGTTACAACTACATAGTGGTAGTAGCTGGGGCCTCCCCAATCCAATACCTTCACACACAGGCAGGGAAGTATGTATGTATAAATGTATATGTGTATGTGTGTATGTATGTATGTGTTTATATGTATATAGTCCGCACCTTCTGTACTATGGATGTGTACGAGCAATACATCTAAAACTGGAAAGAGGCAGAGAGAAGTGTCTCGAACCGACTTTCTCCTTTCTCCACTAGAATTACACACACACTCCACTACCACACACATCGCCACCAACAACGCTCCACCACTAAAACAGAACACAAGCCAAACTACAACTACAACTGCGTTACTAACTGTTCTCTGGGTAGGTATAGCACTATGTTACACTGACAAGTGAACTCCAACTTGCCGAATCTCATCCCATTTTCCTATCCCACATAGTATTCTCTAACTATACAACAGAGTGTGAGATACAGAGAGAGAGAGAGTTACCTTAGTAATGTTAACTGCAATGCGAGGACGAAAAGAAATCTAGCCGTAGATGTATACACAGTATATGTCTACAGGAGAGAGAGAGAGAGTTCAGTAGCTTCAGAGTGTGTGTAATATACAGCTTTGCTTATATACACTCACAGCTACCACTAACTTAACAACATCCCGAGACATACAGGACTATCTTAGTGTGGATTCCCGTTTGCTACAATCTCCAAGTCTTACACAACAAACACCTTCGCTTGTCTTTCTTTAATCCGAACGCTTTGCTGTGTCTCAGGCTAAAAAATAAAAATCCATGACACAATACACAGCACACAACAACATAACAACTCACTCAGTCACTCCTTGGCTTCTTTTATAGTAGCAAGTGTATAGGATAGGAGCAGAGTCTAAGGCTGGAGAAGATCTTCAAAGAACAACTAGTGGGGCTATGCGGACACACTAACACGACAGATGTTCCTTCATGTGTATATGTATAATGTATTGCATGAATGTACTATGCTGTAAAGCACCGAATTGTACACATGCACATTTGTATGTGCACCACCACACCAATGTAGGAACTATAGAGTTTTTCGTATTTATATGCATTAAGTATATTGCATATTGCATTACTTACGTAAATAAAGCCAAGCACTTTACTTATTGTTAGTTGGTGGTTGTTGTAGCTGTGTCATCCTATCTTGTCAGGTCGCATAACGACGTGTACTTTATAACAGGTGCAATTCAAACTTTCAACTTTTTCGCTGGAACAAGGAAACGGTCATGAAAAGAAAAGTAGAATAGATGTCGAAACAATTAGACATAACTGACAAGCTGCTATGAAATAAACGAGAATCTGCGAATAAAAAAGACGCTAAATTGGCGGATCCAATTTCAACATTATACAAGGGATTTTTCTGCATTATTTACATGCTAATATTTATCTAACTTGTAATATTATGTGTAGGACCACGGAGTAAACAGTAAAAGCAACGTTAATGTTGCAATACTCTCAGAGGAGATGATAAACGTAGCTGTAATATAAACCTCTACACCTGCCTACTGTCTTTACCTAAGTATAGCTCTGTTGTTGTAGTAATGACCAACATCTCACACAGCAGCCTCAACCTATCTAATATATTGCTTCTTTCATTCTATTTTTTACCTACGTACAACGCAAGAAAACCAAATTGGATTTTTCTTCTAACAAGACAAAAACAATTACTCAAGAAATGGATACTTGGTGGTCATTTATCATTATAATTTTCTTACGTAAACCATTATGCACACTAACAAGTAAAATAATACTTATAGCTAGAATCAGATTTCATTCATAACTCATGAATTATGAACTGAAAATACACAACAATTATTGATGACACGTCATGCACTTACGTCACGATGCGAAATGTATCCTTTGCTCTCCCACTCACAACCAATAACACAACATTCATACCACCCTCATTTGTTTCGAACACCATTCAAATTCAATTAGCGTTCTAACTTCGTCAGCGCACTACACGCAAATGAAGTTCAATTTTATTACTCCAAATCACAAGGTGATTCGATTAACCGTAACCGGATGCTCTCTAAGTAGTTCAAAGACTTACTCTGGCTGCGTTCAAAGACAGGATGTGCATTTCCGAACACTTTGAATGAGTTATTGGAAGAGTCCCGGAGACAATCTCGTCCGTACGTTTCATCTCTGTCTTTTTCAAAGAATATCTCTGCTCAATGCAATTAGCTTTGCACCTGACTCAACAGCAAGCCGCAACACCTACAGCATGTAGGTACATAATACACAATACACCCTACAAACAATTCATCTCATATCCAGACGTGTTCATTATATGCAGATTGACAACACATTACTCATACACAAACAAATCACTACAGTTCTTTAGGTGACTTTTCCATGAAAAGCAATAAATGAGATTAAATCTAATCTTCTTTTTACATGGCATGAGACTGTCAAATATTACAGACATTAGCGTATAACGTTGGATAATTTTTCTGTACAGTAGATTGTGAGATTGTGCCTTTTAGACGTTTGAATATGCGTACACTAAGGAATATTTAATATTGGTGAATATATTGAATAGAATCTTACCTGGAGGTCTGGGCTGTCCTGGGAAGTGTTGTCCAGGCATAGGACCGCCACCACGTGGCGGACGCATTCCCATGGCTGGGCTCATAGAAGGTGAAGAGGAGGGTCCCATTTGCTGACCTAGCTGCTGTCCACCAGGCATATTTTGCATACCGCCCGGGCCTTGAGGTCCTTGAGGCATTCCAGGACCCTGCGGTCGCATCATTTGTTGTGGATGCTGTTGTTGTTGTTGTTGAGGATGTTGCTGTTGTTGTTGAGGATGTTGCTGTTGTTGTTGAGGATGTTGTTGTTGTTGAGGATGTTGTTGTTGTTGTTGTTGTTGAGACGGTGGTCCTGGTTGCATTCCTCTGGGTGGCATTGGTTGTTGTCCGTTGAATCGGTGGGGCGTTCCAGGTCCCCCTATGGGTCGTGGAGGTCCGCCGAAATTGGGAGGACCTGCACGAATAACACCGGGACTTGGTCTGGGACCACTGAATTGTGGAGGGCCACCGTACGGACGTGGGACTCCTCCTGGACCTTGTGGAGTCGGGCGAACTTGAGGAAATCCACCCATGGGCCGGACTGATTGTTGTTGCTGTTGTTGCGGAGACATGCCCATGCCATGTGCTTGCTGCTGTTGTTGCTGCTGCTGCTGCTGCTCCTCCGTCCCCATAATCGTGTTGAGCATTTTGCTTGCAAAGTTAAACATTTTGAAGACTTGTATTTGTTTTCAATTTGAACACCACAACACGGAAAAGCTAAAATGCTGCAGAATTTGCTATCGTAGTATTTAGTGGTAGTTTTATTGATGATTGACTTATAGAGTGAATTAGTATTATGTATTTATTTATATAGTCGTAGCAGTAGACGTAGAAGTACAGTGAAGTATTGCCCAAATGTGAGATTTTGCGAGCGACGACGAGTACGGGAACTGACGTTGCAATACTTGTAGAATTTGTGTATTTGATTAAATTATTTACGTGGCGATATTTGATTATTGTGTATTGATTTTATTAGCAATGTAATAGTATGACTAGTACGTACCTATAGAATTGTGTTAGTATTATTTACGTTGAATGATGATTCAGTAGCAGTCAGAGTAATAATCATGTTAGACTCATTACGTCCTAGTTTGTGGCTTGAGAATTTTTGTTGAGACTGGAGAGAAAGTGGCGAAGAGCGTTCGAGGGTTCCAAGGGGAGAGGAAGGGTACTCATCCAGGTGCCCTGTTGGCAGGCCAAGGAGGACCAGTGCCACTCATGGTGCATGAGGCACTTGGGGCAAATAAAACTCTGCCATGAGTCTCTCCAATTGGCAAGGCACGACGGCTGAGATGAAGAGACCAGCCAAAAGCACATCCTCACGATTCCATAGCTGAACCACACTGCACACGCTGCACAGTTTGCTCCGGACTATTCATCACATGAGAAAATTCGGCACGGGAGATTTTTTGGCGCATGAGTCTCTCTCCAGCACATCAGACTACACAAGAACTACAAAGGCATCAAAGAAGCATATTTTCTCCATTATAGAATGCTACACCCGAATGGATTTGAATAGAGCGAGCCTCAGGCTATTATCGATTACGGAAGTCCGCGACAACCTCCTCGGCTTTCCGACCTAAAAAATCATTTTGGACGAGGGGGGACAAGAAACCACGGATTCATCGCCTCTTCGCATGCAAACGTCCCAACTCGGGGTGCTCGCATACAGTACAAACTAACCCGCACCCGGACGCTCTACTTTTCGGGAATAATCGATACGAAAGCTCCCGACAACCAGGGAAAAACAATCTTCCGACGGAGCACGACACTCGACAAAGCCGAACAGATCGAGACTCATCAAGGAACACAGCATTATTATTTGTAAAGAGTTTTCACGTTGTGCTCGTTCATTGATGCGTCTCTTTACGTTAGCCGACCGAATGCCTTTGAATTTCCCCGAGCAACTCGACGAGAATTTGATCAGCACACGACCAGTTTGCTCCTGCTGCTCTCCTTTCTTCTCACTTTCTTCCACTGTGTGATGTTTAACAACGCTCAACACTTTCCAGCGCACTCACTCACTTTGTGCTACTTAAACCAATAATACACATCCTACCCTACTCCCGACGACGATCATCTTCTCCCTATAACTCCAACAAACTCCATCCCCCACATACCCGTAACGCTCCCGTATATCCCTCTCGCTCTAGGCTCGGCTCGGCCCGTGTCTATACACACCTACTACACTTACCAGCTACACCACAAAAGCAAAATATACACTTAGGCTTCTATCCCACCAACTCATATCGTCATACCCGAATTTCACATATCTCATATATCCTCTCCACACAACCCAGGCTCAGTTTTCTCCATCCTGATATACCTATTTTATTGTCGCCGTCATCCTTTCTCCGACTAATTCTATTTACGGCGTTGCGTCAGCTGGCCAGAAACATAGTCTCGATCTCAATCTACTGCATCCATCCACTAATCCCAATAGTATTCTCCTATATCCAACCTTATATCTCATATATCGCCACATTCTCATTGCACACCCAGCACCAATGTACTAAAACAAAACTTTCGACATACACTTGCTCCTTAGCACCACCACCAAATATCTCTCCCGTATTCTCCTACATTCACTCTATATACATATTACTCCCAGGCAAAAATATAACCATTTCCGCAATCAGTCCTCTCATCTCTTCTTTCCTACTTTCTTATGTTTCTCATGGGCCCTGTTTTCATTTTTTCATCGTCTTAACTACTTCCACTGTCACACAAGTCTACACATGATTCTGACTTCCAGCTCTCATCTAATGAACTTTCCCTTTTCCAACCCTGGACAATGTATTTCAATCCCACCACATTGCAATCCCAACGTTGTGTAGCCAGTGTCACTCTCACAAAGTTTACTCAAATACACCATTAAGCTAATATGATTATCACGTATTTGCACAGACCTACTGAACCAATTTTGTGTAAATAATATATTATGTCTCCCAGTTTATAAATGGCAATAATGTATCAAATAATACCGCCAATTTTTAGTCATGAATTACTGTCAAATATTTTTTCAGACACAAGTAAAAATAATTACAGAGCACAGAGCTGTAAAATGCATTAATTTCTCCGGCGACTAGATGTTTCCAATATTCTATTATTATCATACATTGCCATCATTACTAAATCTTTACATTTCATAGAGAATCAATGAATGTGCAAATTGGTTTATATTTGTGTCAATTAAAGTACAATGAGTATATTATTTGCAGTATCAAAAATTAGAAGAGTAAAGTTAATGTATTCTCAAATATGAAATTATGTCATATATAAGGAATAATACATGAAGGCACAGGTTTGGAATTATGATAAGAAGAGTAATGCATTGTCCATTTGCAATGACCTGTCCACTGTCCGCTTACCTTGTTTTTAAATGAATTTACATTCATCAGAATGTTTTCAAACATGTTTATTTGTTCCACACTGTACTGATGAATTCCTTGAATACTTTCTAAACCAAATAGCCTTAGGCGGTTAGTTACATTGAGTTGGATGGATGTAGGTACTGACTCAAACAATGTGATACCCGGAAGACTTGTTTCATCACATCACGCAGCAGACACAAGTTTCTCCTCACAGTAACGTCGTCACATGCACAGCCACAACATAGGGCTATGACTAAATTTGCATTGTTTGTTTTCAACATTAATAAATATTACAGTATAAAATTTTCGCACACAAAACTTTGATCATAATATTTTGCTTGACACTAAAAAATTATTGCACATTAGAATCTAAATGACTATTAAGCAGTTTGAATTATGCTATATGTAAGGAAATCTAATTAAGCCATCATTATGAGCCTATTGTTTTGTATAATAATATAGAAGACGTTATAAATCTAGAAAAGTGTATTATATAAATATGTATAGCTGTGTTAAACATTCATAGCGATCCCTATGACAGGTACCATACAGCACTGAGCCTTGATAGTAAAACACAACTTCCAGTGGTATGATTATTAGTGCGAGGTGAAAGCAGTCCGCCGGGTGAGACTTTTCCGGGAGTTGTATAATATATCTGAGAATTAGAAGCAATCTCTGGTGTATTCAAGGAGAAGACTATAATTGATGTATTATGCGTATCCTTGCATATCTAGCTGAATAATATTCAAGTTTTAAAGGCAAGAGAAGTTTCTCCGTGATGGCCCAATAAGACAAAGGCTTTCAAGTCCTGCACTAGTTTTGCATGCAAAATAAAACCTTTGTGCATTAGATTGTTGATAACATGCTTAAGTTTATTATTCACTACTACAATATATTTATTAACAGTGGGGTATAAACTTCTCAGAGTTGCATTGTCTCACCGCAAAATGATTCTTATGCATATTAAATAAGAATTAAGACGACTGACGCAATGCGTTCATACATAATTGAATCAGAATGTACCTTACATCCATAACAGCCAACGGGCAATGATGATGGACTGCATTAATTAATACAATAAATTAATTCATCATGCATAAAGTAATTTGCACTGTATATATATACTTGCAAATTCACATTATGCGCTCGTATACAATTTCTATATCATTTAGAACATAAAGGAAGTTGAAGAAGAGTAAATATTTGTATACATAAGCAACACATATTTTACATCTGTTGTATAACAATTGTAATAATGAAGAACAATTTTGAGAACTCATAATATCAGGAATTTAAATAATTACTGGATAAATACACCCGAAGTAGCTATGCAAAGCCGAAAACATAATATTATTGCAACCAAACATTCCTTTATATTTGATTGAACTAGAAACAATAATTCATGCAGACATAAGGG
This sequence comes from Pogonognathellus longicornis, assembly GCA_034694085.1. Classification (NCBI taxonomy): domain Eukaryota; kingdom Metazoa; phylum Arthropoda; class Collembola; order Entomobryomorpha; family Tomoceridae; genus Pogonognathellus; species Pogonognathellus longicornis. The sequence continues at coordinate 29,417 of JAQFYB010000659.1, forward strand.
AAAACCGGAGTAACCAGGATTTGGTTTCGGAGGGGTTAAGCTTTCAATATGATATAGAAATAGTGTATTGTCCCTTGTAGCGCAAAAAATTAATGTAAAATAGTTAGTGATTTTGTGTGTGCTTTTAATGAATTTTTTTTCCATTTCGGTAGGGCAATTGCCACCTTGTCCACCCCTTGGTTACGCCAGTGAATTATCAGGGGAAACTAGAACATAAAACTAAATTAAAATAATTTTATACCCCTTCTATGCATTCTTCATGTAAACTCTGCATGCATGGTATATTATACATGAATATAAATACATTGACCTGCTCATAGTACAACTTTCTAGATTCTCAAAACTGAGTGTTATTCCTGGTTTGGCTTTCACTGCTAGATAGAAAGTATGACTAGAGTCTAAGGAAGTAATAAGTGTGAAGCTATTCCGTGCAATCATTCGCTAATAAACAGGAGCATTGTCCAATTTGTGTTACATTGAGAGTAAGTCAGTGTGGTTTGCTTTGTTGTAGGTCTGAAGTGTAAAGTTGAATGTAGTTAAAAAAGGAGTCATTGTGTATTGAAATTTATTTATGTAGTTCTGAATGGGTGGAAGAGGACAATGTTGATGATGATGATATAGTTCTCCCTTGTCACGTATAAAGCCGGTGTAAGTGATTGTGTGAGCTGTGCCTTGCTGACCTCCGTGAAAGATTTCGGGTGAGTCGACGTTGTACGGAGGAAGTCGAGGAAAGCCGAGAGATTGGATTGCGTGTGTACGTAACGGAACTGCTGTGAGGTTTATTGTCGACTGGGCTCTGTGGAAGTAGCATTAGCTTCTGTTGCTCTTTATTTTTGCACTGAAATTGTTGTTCCTGAAACAGATTGACATCTAATATTCAGTAAGCCATGACACATAACAATGCTTCGGCTGTCCATATCCTAGGCCAAAGTGCAATTGTCCCACAGCCACAATCACCAAATAAGACTGTTAATTCTTCCTCTCAATTGAGCCAAAGTTCGCAGAGCAAACAACAGTCCTTATCCTACACCTCATTAGAATCAACCACAAACCCAGCAACAAAAGACACCTTATTGGTTCTTTTTACTCTAACTCTTGTTTCCGTCATGCTTTTTTTCACTCTCTACTTCTGGAGAAAGCACCGCTACAGACCTCTGGCTACTTTGTACAAGTAAGTAACATCACACATTCAAACTAATCAGCTTTATCATATTTTTAACTTTCTCTCTCTCTGTATCTATTAAATATACTTCAAATGGTCCAAATGCAAAAAAGAATGTAGGTAGGGAGCCTAGATGTTCTAAGAAAGCTTTGCAGATGAAATAAATCAATTATTTAGACGCATTATGCAGACTTGGAACAAGTATTGATTAACAACTATTTGTACCTATACTTTTCCCTTCAGTCGAATGATTTTTTTCCCATTTTGACTATTTTTAACTATGACTGAAGAATGTTGCGTATAGATGTTATATATTAGTATTAATATGATTGATGGATAATATATATGTTATATAGATTGGAAGAATATCGGTATTCTCGACTGAGCCAGAATGAGATGGAAGTTGACAGTGTTGTGTTTTACAGTGACAGTCTCGCTCCTGAACAACCTCATAACGAACATAACAATGTGTGCAATGAAGTCGATAATGTAAGTGTGTGTAAAAAACCATTACAGATTTTTTTACAATTTTGTGCGCAACTTCTGTAGGTATATTATAAAATGGCAGTAAAGGAACTTTTATTCGCTTCCTACCTACTAAGCAAATACTGCACTACAGTTTTGTTACTTTGAAGTTGTTATACAACTCTTGACTTATATGGTGCTCAATTATTCATTTAAGTGTAAATGTAACGCTTATTTGATTATACCATTATACATCATACGGGTAGTATATAATTAATGTCGCAATGATTCTAATTATATTAGCGCGAGTCTCAAATGGAATTTTCATGAGAAATTGCTCATCTAGTACTTAAGGTCCTACGTATTTTGCTTTGAGATTTACATAAAAAGACATTTCTGTGCACGAATTAACTTTTACGCTGACGCAAGCAACATAAAAGAAATACAGACATTTCTTTAAGAGATGCGACTATGCGACAGTTTCATTAGCAGCATCCACATCTTCTAATATGGAAAGAGCAACCTTCCCGTAGAATGATGCCGTTGGGATCCATTTCCTGAACACACAATTTTACTTGTGTGAGCAAACAACTACACAAATGTAATTCCAAGAAAAACATTCACAGCAGATGAGGCAGTTATTGGAGACTTGAAACAGGGACTTTAAAATATTTTCGAACACGAACACCTGTTACTTTGAAATAAAATCATACCTACCTACCAATGTTTACTTGATAATGTAGAGACTGTATGTATGGAAATATTTTATAGGGTTTCAGAGGAATTATTAGTAATGAGATAACCACAAATAAGTATATATTCAAATTGAAAATATAACAACTGCTCAGAAATAATGATGCAATCTCTTTCAAGTATTCTCTTATCTATAATGGTCTAATATACAGTGCGTTCTCGTTGTTGCTGGATTCAGGAAGTAGGAATATTTATTGAAAGAGTAGAACGCTATTATTAGAATAAGTAGGTAGGCTTAGATAAACGACAGTGACAGTATGTAGGTACTACTTAACGGTGGAGGTAAATACACAAAGCATCATTATTATGAATATACTCACCGTAACAGGTGTTTTCTCAATCATATTGTACACTTCGTATTTACTAAAACAAATTTTATGAAATATGAGTAGCATGTTTTAGTATACCTGAAATTATAAGCCGTAAAAGAAGATCTATGATTTAACCAACAAATGATAGTTTATTGCCAACCATCGTAGATATCAGGATTGAAAATTCAGGTATGTGAACTACGGATATTTACGGAAAAATACTTTCTTACAGCAATCTAAAATATCTTTCCATATGGAAAAATACGGAAATTGAGGGAAAATAACAAAATAAGGATAATTATAATTGTATAAGTCATGTAAAATACATTTGGAACTGTTGATTACAAATTATAACACTGAAAATTATATTTTATATACATATATTCTACATATATTGTGGTCATATTGTAAAACCGAAACGCATGATTTCGAGTTTTCATATAAAAAATGATGTAAATTCTTGCCTGTTTTAACGTATTATTCCATGATCTCCCTTGCTTTTCCGAATTTTTCTATATTTGAACCCAAGGACGTATCCAGGATTTGGTTTCGGGGGGGGCACCAAAATAAAAATGTTGAAAATTTGTAGCTAATTTGAGCCAAAATCAGCCTAAAAAGTAACAAATTCGTGGATAGCACGAAAAATTTCGCGATTTAGGGCACTTTCGTGCCCACAATAACCTATTGTTTGAGATTTCGGGGGGGGGGGGGAATACCCTGGTTCCCTGCCGCTAGATACAGCCTTGTTTGGACCAGATTGATGTATAATATGTCAACCCTGATAAAAATACTATTGTGGCGCCGTTTGCGGATAAACCCGTTCGAAAAAAATGTTTACGACGGAACCTATTGCTACGGCAAATTAAAATTAATGGAAATGCATTACAGTTTTTGACGGAAAAAGTTCCAATTGTTGACGCAGTTCAGGAGGAGTTGAATAATACTATTACAATTGATATATGTATAGCAGTAGGTGTTTATTAACTATTTGTATTTATTTGTAATATTTTCAATATATTAGTATAATATAGTATGTATACATTACAGTAACGGACTAATAGGATTTCTTGCATCGAAAGGTACTTTAATGCATACAGTTTCCAGCAGAACTCATGATAATTATTTATTTGTTGCTTAGGGTACAATTATGAAGGTGTGCATTATCAATGTCAATGATGTCATTGACCTGAGTACCTATCAATGTATTAAGTCATACAGCGTGGACCCCATAAAACCTCCGGCAGACAATACATGGGTGCTTTCATTTATCCTACTCTACTCATGTTCAATTTATATTCTTGCGCCTCCAAGATATCCTTGTCTGGCAGCGATGTAAGCTAACATGAAATCACCATGTATTGTTTTCCGTAGGCTATAACGGGTCCACACTGTATAAGTCAGTTACTGTGATACATATTGTAGAGGTGTCTCACATTGTTAATACTACGTAGGTGAAAGCTGCAACAATTCATGTGGAAACGGATTCGTTGATCACGATACCGAATTGCACATCCCAAGTGGTAGCAAATCTGAAAGAAAATTCCGGTAAACCAAAAACAACTGTTACCTATGACGAAATGTCCGATGAGGTGAGAATGTAGTCTTAAACTAGTAGCTGATAATGTTTTGGCTTATTTGACATTTTCTTTGTTTTTTGAGTGTCTCTAAAGCTTTTCAATGACTCTTAGGATTTGCTTCAATGAATCTCCGTGCAAACGTTTACTTTCACTCCATGAAGAACCCATTGACGGTTGAGTAGTTGAACTACAAGATTTACAACGGAAAGATTTACATCTTTATCTGGTACCTACCTCTTTAATAATAATAAAAATTACTACAATAACAAAAAATATTTAATAATTCAACCTTATACCCTTCACATTGTCGAAGAAGATAGGTATGAGTGTACATACTGAATTAGACTCACACTGGACACTATGAACTCTATAATTTAAGACAATTGTATGGACAACCTCAATGCAATGATATGAAAATCACAAACATACTATTTATAGAAATATTATGCATTTACTATTTCATAAGTTAAAACCTACAAACCATTTTACATATTATTGTACATACTACTTTTAGCAGTATATGAAAACTTACACTGAGCTATCTATATAAATGTTTAACTTTCTTCAGAATGACTAATTGCAAAAATTATAAGAAACAACCAGGGAAGTGTTATATATTTAGAGAAATTCTGATGCAATGATAACTGTTTTTATCCCATATGTAGTTTACTAATCCAGAAATATGCAAATTCAATACCTAACACATGCGAGCTAAGCAATTTCATTGTACTTCTCTTGTCATTTTAAATAAATATATATATATATCCTTTACATTTTTGTTACCTATAATATAGCATCTTACTTAGTAGGTATATACACATATTTATACATGATACCACTAAAGCAGTAGAAATACATGATGCATTATGCGTATGAGACTTAAAATTGCAAGCATGCACCTACCGACTAGAGACGTTAAAACCATCTGTATTTTGGAGCTGAACGGAAACCAAAACCCAAAAATTTGAAACCGAATCGAAAGCATCGAAACCGAAACCATATAAAAATGATCTTTTCCGTTGACATTTTCTCTACTAATGAAGTGTACCCACTAGCATCTGAATATTTACACAAGCACTGTATTGCAGTGAAGTAGTTTTACAAATTAAATGATATCTCGCTTGGACTAAAAAGGCAGTTCCCCATAGTTCCAATTTTAGGAATTGAAACTCGGTTTCAGTTCTGTTTTGACGTCTCTACTGCTGACATACCTACTGAATGTAGAATGGATGGTTCATTTTCATGATTCATATTTATACATGATGCTCTTTTACTCTACGTTGTATTATATTCGACATACAGAAAAGTAATAATTCCCTACATTCAAAAGACCAAATATTATAAAATGAGTATCTATGTAAGCATCGAATACGAATTCGGTTCATATTTATGAAAGAAATTCACTGTGCTAATTCGTACTTACAAATATTCGTTATTAATAAGAATAAAGAACAAATGTAGAAAACAAGAAAATTGTAGTGTAACCAATGATTTTGTAGGCTTTATTTTGCGTACTCAGTAAGTTCTGCACAGGTGCCCATATTTGAAAAGTCGATCATCGTTTGATACCAACAATCTTGACATGAAGCTCCACCCGGAGTGAGAAGATACATAAAATCTCATAAAATTGACTCAAGTATTACATAGGATTTAAGTATAGTTTTAAGTTAAGATTTACATGGGCATACAATATAATTAATACAGTTCCACCTTAAAATTAATTCACATTTATAATAATAATCATGCATATATATCAACATATCACACTTTTCATCTCAATTTTAAAATTCATAACAACCAAGATAAATTTTTACAAACTTATAGTTGAAATTATTACTATAGGTATGTAACTTTAACTTCAGGAAAAAAAATCATCTTGATATACACATTGCAAACGTGTTATTGTGTATATCTGCATGTAAATGTGCAATAAATCAGTTGCAACGCTTATAAATACAGTTAATGAATATTACAGCAATTTGATTGATTTTTATTGTAGCTATCAGTAATTAAAGCACTATCTTGAACTATGTATGTATTATTATAAGCACTCATGCTGCACAATTTTATTTATTTTTGGGTCTACAGCGTAATGGGCATTTACCAACATCTTTTATTTGTATGACACAACTGCACTAACCACAATTTAAGGTTTAAGAGTATTTACAAGGTTGCTGATTTTCTTTGCACGTTGCACTTACATACTAACAAGGTAGACAACGACAATCACAAACAAGTTACGGAATACAGCGATTAATATTATCCACAATTATTTTCAGCCAACAATCCTTTTACCAACAATTCATTTTGCTATGCTAGTTCCACTTATATACCTTCTAATTCTAAAATCTAATACACTTATACACTCTAATACACTAATTACAATTAATACGATTGTAATAGCAAATTAATTAGCTATTTTCCTAATCCGTCGATGCTGCCAGAAATAGACTTTTTGTCTAGAGATTCTAGAATATTATATTACCGTAGTAATATTTATAACAGTATTGCATTGTCAGAAGTTGCCGATAAAATTACGAATAATTTTTCATATCATTTTATATAGATACCCTGATTGTATTGCTTATTACTGTACTTTCATGTTAAATGTTGATAAGTTATTATTATGTAAGTAGTTATAATATCTTCTTTATATTTCATTATACGTATAGTAACTTTACTTGATTAACTGATAACTTTAACGTAAATATTAATGGCACAACCAAACATTAAGCACACGAGATGAACGGCTACTGTCAATGTAATAATGGCAAGTAAAAACTGATCACTTTTATACAGTACCTACAATAACACATAATAGTAATGCATAGACGTTCGTGTTATGATATTAACAGTCGAAGTACTTGCATATACCAAAATCACTTTAACTAGCATACCGCATTTTTATGTACAATCCACAACATGAGATTCAAACAGAGGTTGAATTGAATCAAATACTTCGCACACAGAAATATTCATATTGGTACTAGTAGAAAGAAGGTTAGCTTAGCTACGCAAAACTGCCTACAATGTATAAAGGCATAACCCGATGCGATGAGATCACGACCAATATAATAAAATAACATACCTACTTCGTAATATGGAATGGGAAGGCAATTCATAAAACAGGTAAACGAGATCTGGTATGCTTTTGAACACTTGAAAGCGGATTTTTGCCATTGAAATTCATTCTTCATTTCAGCTGCTTGCACCGAGTCCGTGAATTGAAAGTAGACTATCTTATAATGTACATTTTCAGGGAAACACGGATACAGACACAGTATCTAATTGTTTCTATATATTCTACTATCATACTCAAGGTAATCTATTTACTTAGCTAGGGCCTATATTTTATATAGTTTAGCAGACTTATTTAACGGTCATGTAACATTACGCATGTCATATACATACTTTGTAAAGTAATGGAAGGAAATCTGATAACAATTTTCAATGACTACTGTGTAATAGTTATTCAAATGAATAATAATATACCTCATTGCAATAATCGTATACTTAACATAATAACATAATATCACAAATTTTCACTCAAGATTAAAATGTCAATCTACAATAAAACTTAAATATTAACAATCTTTTCGACAAGTAAAATCAGACCAATAAAACAATTTGAAATAGTGAATAATTAGTGAAATAAGTAAATATCTGTAAATATCTGCAAAAGGAATTAGTAGTGTGAAATCATTGAGAATAAAGAATTACACCAGGTATGTAATGAATAAATAGAAAGTGACCAAAAGAAAGCGATGCAGAAGAAGAGTAAGCAGCTACGAGAGAAAAAAACGCCCCAGGCAACATAAAATGGACAGTACAAAAGGAGACAGTAAAGATTAGGTTAGTAGTAGTGAGAAAGCTATTAGAAGAATGATATAATTTTAGTCGTATTAATTTGTCCCCATTGATAGTCGAGGTAAATGTGTTGACGGAATCCGGGAGCAGAACTTGTTAAATACAATTTGATTTACAAGGATGCGACCGCTGGCCCTTTAAATGATCAACTGAAAATTAGACATGGACCAGGGTTGTTTAAGTATCACACATTAGGAGCAGACTTCAAAAGAGCTCATCGTCACTGTCATAACACAGGGAGGCACAGGAATTGATGGGATGTTTGGATATATCTAATGGACAATGAAGCAAAACATGCAAATTAGTTAAATTAGTCGTGTTTGGTGCATACGCCACAATGCGACTCGTCGGCAATACAACGCAGTGCTATGGAAATGCTGGTTTGAAATTAAACATTTAACGAAGCTTTAAGCCATACGGACCTATTGTCAAAATACGATCATAGAAGTCCCAATATGCCGTCATGTGGAATCCCATATTTGTCAGCACAACAATGTACTCCAAAAAAGCGAAAATTGTGTACACTGAAACAATATCAATGTAGTAGGAATTAGTCATCAATACTTTGTACTGTACAACTATATTAGTGTTTTAAATACAACAAGTATAAAACCAGTGCAACTTACTTCCTTCTTCACAATATGCATTGTGTCTTACGAACACATAGCAAGCAAGCCCAAAACTGACAAGATTCACAGAGACCAAACCCCATTTGGCTCTAAGACTTTTCGATTCCAGACTAGTGGCCGGTATATTCCTACTGCTGTACAGCAAACCGCACATAATCAACATGTACAGCTCGGACGATATCATAAAAATGATGAAACATTTTTCGTGAATTCCTGTTATAGCATTATTGTAATGTCAGATTATTCAGACACTATCATCATATATAATATTCATGATAAAGACAAACAGAAAAATATTAAAACAACTACAATGCAAACTACTACAAATAAAATAGTTAGTATTTCATGCACCACTAAGTAAGCATTACAAAATTGCGATGAATGACCATTATATAAGAAAAACACTTACTATAGTTTTCTTTCGACGAAACGTACGTGAGACCTATAAGTCCCAAATTTTCTAAAGCATTTAGAACGCATGCTAGTGCAGCCCAACCCAAATATCGCCCATATATGACAGATTTTAAATAACGATAGTACATGCCAATGACCATAAATCTTGGAGCTGCATGTAAAGCAATACATATTCTCCACACAGCTTGGGACAATGCAAAATTCCCCATAGCAGCCGACAAGGAAGGAAGATAGTTACGGACCTATGATTCAACAGAGTCAAGAGCAACTTTGTCAGCAACATTACATTACACGATATTACATGTTTTTGCGACAGACCCACTAGCCATGAGTACAATAAACAAATACATAATGCCATAATTTTATTAACAGACACAAATAGAAAAAGGACACTTACCCCACAATGAGTATAAGTAGCAGATTCAATATCTGTGAAAATAGCCCACAAAACACAAAAAATAAAGCCACCCAATGGAAGAGATAACGTAAGTCGTGCCAAGTTCCTGAAAGGGAAGCGAATAACGCTCCATGATCGAGTATTGCTACTGTAATCAATTTCCCCATCAGCCAATAACCGATTGAAGTTATATCCTGAAGAAGATTTCACCATGCTTGAGAAACAGGAATATCCCAGGCCGAAAAAACACGAGGAGAAAGTGAGTATTATTAAATCTCAATTTGCTTCACCGCAGGAAATGGCGATCAATTTCAGACTAAACAATTTCGAAAATGAACAAATGATTGAAAAATGGACCTCAAGTCTACATGGGAATTCCTAATAACTTTCCAGTAACACTCATAACATTATCACGAAACACGACGGGGTCAACAATTCCATCTCACAAACTAAACTCGAGATTCTGATTTTTATGTAAGTTCAGACAATAATACTATTCGAATTTGTGTTATTATTTATTAATACAGCGATATGTAATACAATATATTTTCCGACATTAAAAGTACTTTCCCGGAGAAATATGTTTTACAACTGTCTCAGGTTGCCCATACCACGATTTAGTGCACTTTTAAGGAAAAATTCTGTAAGTAAATGGTAAATACTTCTACCAAATTGTGTTCACGAGAAATGTTTAAAAAAATATGTCCACTTCAAATCAAAAAGTGATTAACATTTTTATATTTCACCATTCTAATGTGAAAAATGAAGTATTTTCAATGTAGGATTTTCACATCTACGACCACTAAAAAATAGCGGTGTACAGGGTATAACAATGGTGAAGTGTAATAATAACAGTTTCTTCTCATATTTCTTTACTGTAGTTGGCTGACGGTTCGCTGTTGCGTATGCATCATTGAAAGTCTCAACCTCACCCAATTTAGGTTGTATAAATGTACTCACAGAAGGCTGTTAAATATTCTACGATCGCTTAAGTGTTAAGAGCTTTTCAAATCTGAAATGATCTTGATTACAATTTTATTTTTTAGTATTATTAGACAGTAGCATGAAGATAATTATCCACTATACATATATATATTATAAATGTATAGAATACGATAGACGGACGAAGAGTTGGTTATAAATGCATAGATAGAGAGTTAAATATGCCCGTCACATACATCAACAGATTACATTTTTTGACGCTTACCTAAACAGAACACAGTTGAATGGAATAAAAATATCACAAACGAACATTTACACTTTATTATACAATTGTAGTCTAATTAAGAATTAATAACCCGTCGCGTTTCACGTGTATTGGACTCAAGTTTAAATATGTAGTTTTTCAATGAACATAAAAATGACAAGGATTGCCTTAACGTTGAACGTGTAGGTGGCAATGGGCAGGTTTAGCGTGGCTTTTATAAAAGATATTGATATTAGCTACATAATATTTATTGGAAACATAACCCGTACACTAAATTTTGCAAGAATAAAGTATTGTGATTTAGGAATTTACAATTTGAGGACAATTATAGCAAGTAAATATTGTGAAGGAAAATAGTGACTGGTGAAAGTAAAGTGAAAAATGAGATTGGACAAGTAAATGATTTTATTTGAATGGTGCACTGTAAAACTACAAGAAACAATAACAAGAAAAGTACAATGGTTACAAGGACCAATTTTGAATCTCCCCCTTGCTTGTTCCTGCACTAAAAAGAGATTTTTGTATGTGGAACGTATGCAGTGTGTAATGTGTAATGTAGGCAAAAATAAAGCAACAACACGGTCCTATGTCGACACCAAATACACACAAACAACAAACTCACTATTACGGGCTTGCTGCTACTACTGAGACTGACTAGTTACATTACAGTGTAATGATCACACTATCCAAATTGCCTACAATATACCTAGTACCTAGTAGGTATTTTTATTCCATTTCATTCCAATCTCCAACCAACAACCGACCCAATGTCCTTAAGAATATTGTACAATAATTTTATAATGTAACTCTGATCTGCGTTTCTTTCTGTAAAGTGTGTATTTCTAACCTTCGTACTGTGTTTCTTTCCATGCATGTACTTTGAAATTGTACGTGTTTTGAATTTTTGACCCGATGACTTAAGCAAGATTATATTACTCAATTTCATCAGTTTCATCATTCATGATCAACTAGCAGCTATCACACACAAACACAATCTTTTTATTGAATGCTTGAGTTCAAGGTACGTGTCGTAAAGTGTTTTTACTTCTTATTGTCGATTGTTGAATTCCCAATAACTTTTTAACTGTCACAGATAATACAGCAGAATTCACAAGTCTAAACAGAAAAATTATCGGCAATAACAACAAAACGATATTCAGATTTTTAAACTCACTTTTTGACGACTACAATTGTATATATCTACGCAATTATTCTAATTTTTAGGTGTCTACAAATACCAATACAATACATCTGTCTTCGTTCATATCAACCGTATACAATTACACTGGAAGCTATTTGGGAAACTAAATAAATAGTTGGATAAATTGAACAAACATACATACTCGCCTAATTATTAATATTTTGGATTATTTGAAACTGGACACAGCAACAGAAATTGGAAATGTTTAATAACCTGTATTGATTGTAAGTGTAAACTTGATTATTGTTAATTGTAGACAATAACTACTATACATTTTATCGAATGGTTGATTTGCATTCATTTTTAATTTTTTGATTAATTTTTTTGTTGCAGAACTTTTCCTTGATGGTGCTTAATGTTAGGCTGGAGGCAAGTATTATTAGCATTTATTTGTATATGTAAATTATAAAGGATATTTTGATAAAAACTGTTTTCATTTGAACTAGGTCATCTTACATAGTTGATAGTTCCATATACCCATTTTACATACCTTTTCAATATGATTGGTGATTCCGACGCTGTGAATGAGCCTGAGGACGACTATGATGCTCACAATGACGAAACATTTGGGGATGATGGAAGTGGTAAGAGGATAAATCAACATTATTGCGTGTCAGCTTATTTTTGTACTTGAAGCCTGCATCAAATTATACATATATTATACGCTTTATTGATTTTTAGTCTACACTTGGGAGGATGCCCAAATTCCCATCGATACGCTGGAAAAGAAAAATACCTCCAATGGAGATAAATATCGGGCACACAAGGAGGTAAATACTAAGTGCAACTTTTTATGAAGAACGTTATTTATATTTAGCTTTATATAAAGTGGTATACTAGCCGGTGTAATCGCAATCCTTATGTTTGATTTTAAAATATTATATTTTCTTTTAATTAGCCGCAAACTCCGCACAATGAGTTTAGAGATTTCGAAAATGCGTATGGAGACAGGCTGAAAGAGACTGACTACGATGACTTTGAAAATGAAAATGCATTGGAAGAGAGTATATCTCGTTTAGTCTTGGATGAATACGACGAAGATGAGGAGGAAGCGAAGAAAATTAAATTAAGGCGATTAGGAGGAATAACAAATTACAATACATATTTTATGCCTCCGCAGGTAACGAGAGCACAAATTGTATTAACATATGAAATTTTTTATTCTATTTCTCTAATAATTACGTTTATTGTCTGGACAGGTTGCCAATAAACATTTGCAGTGGCTAGTGGATAAAGAACTGCCAGGTGGAAGTTCTTTATTGGGATCATCAGTTTGGTCAATGCACCCAACATCTGTACCTTCGGCTCCCCAACCTTCTATTCCAGTAAATGATGTAAGTCCTGCAGTTCCAACTGCTCCCGGAGTGACCACGTTATGTATTAACAATCTTCACCCAGTAATAAAAAATGACACTAAAGATACCCCAACTTCACATTCTGCGAGTTCTAATCTTGGAATTTTGTTGGGAGTTCGTCCTGAAGTGGAAGAGACTAATGCATCCATGTTATCCCCAGAAGTCACTGATAAGCCGGTAAAATATAAATTATGTTGTGTATTATTTCGGGCATTAGGGAAATGTAGCACAACCAATAACTTTGTTAACCTTAATTGACTTTGGCGAACAGAAATTTAGAACTGTGGACGAGCTAGAAAAAGAACTTTTAAAAGAAGTAGCTGGAGATGTCACTCCTGTAAGGACTAATTCAGAATCTACAGGGAGTAGTTCAAGACCAAAAGTAATGTCGGTGGAGGAGTTAGAGAGAGAATGGATGGAGACATCAACTCCTATTAAAAATGAACCAACACAACATAACACACCTCGGCAAGGACAGCAAATTCCTCACCACACTCCAGCTATCATACCTCTACATACACAGCAAGCTGTACATCCTTCAGTGACAGGAATATCAAATAACCGTCCAGCTCTCGGAATGACTCCTGGCGGGTTAAATGTTGGCCAAATGGCTATGATGAGACCCAATATGCCTCAAATGCCTCATGGACGACAAATTAGAAATCCTCCCCCTGGAGCTTTTGCACAAAATATAATACCCAATGTGGGTATGCCCTCGGTTCCACCTAATATGCATTTCGCAAACATGAACATGCAACAACAACACAACATTCGATTTTGGCAAATGAATCCCCAGTTTAGAAACAGGCTACCTTATAACGTGCCATTCAATGCGATGGCTGTGCGTCAGGGAGTTGTAGTTCCTCCTGGGTATGGACTAGGTCCTCAAAACCAAAATTTCCGGAGAGCCCATTTGAGTAATACTATGAAGACTGAAGACCCTTTCCGCGGTCTGATGAATGAGAAAGACAAACAAAGGCTGCGGAATATTCAAATTATACAGCTGCAAAATGATCATCCTTACCCAACCGACTACTATTCACTGGTAAAATATGAATTATTTAATGTGTAAAATATCTTTGAAGAACTTTTTGCTATTTTAATGCAAAAAGTTTATAGTAACTTAATTTCAATGCCTATTTACATATTAAAAAGATAATTTAAACAAATAGAAAATAAATATTTTTTTGAATTTGATTTTACAGATGAATATAATCCGAAATTCTCCTGTGTCTAATCCGGAAAGGCATAGAGAATTGTTGTCTAAACTCTTCCCAAAAAAGTCTGACGATACAGCTAACAAACATCATTATCAGCCTGCCCATTTTGAGAACTCCCTTGGAAAATTACAAGCTGTAAGTGCATTAGCACCTAAAAAAGCAATTGACACGGTGATCCGCGTGGTTGACTCTGGCCCATCATCACGTGCAGGGCCAAAGGCATATCGTTACTTGTTACTAGAAATCGAAAAGGTGAGGACTGTTTGTTTGATATTTAACACTAAATCATCCTGTATTTAATGAGAACATTTATTAATTGCATTACCATTTTGCTGTTTTAGTTGTATGAATGTCTATTAAATATCGAAGAAGCTGATATTAGGTTACGATTATTGTGCAATGGCGATGAAAGCAGCATTCAACTACGGCAAGAAAATGGTTCGAAAATAATTAATGTTCTAAAATCACCGGAAAAAGTGTCTGAATATTTAGCTGTTCGTAAAGGAAAAGTAAGTTTATTCTTTTTTAATTCGTGGGAGCAAATGACAGAAGTGTGATTCACACAGTTCATTTTCACTCGCTTTCCTACATTAAAGATATTACATTACATCGAGTTGCACTACAATGTCATTTATTTTATTTTATTTCAGATGCTCATTAGTAGGCTGATACCTCTTATGGATGCTTCGATAAGATACCCTGTATTTAATCATATGCTCCGAACGTTTCCAACGTGGGCAAATATTAATAATACAGAATTAGAGAAGGCATATCCATACCTTCGTCATTGTATTTTATCCGCTGAGTTTAGAGATCTCCTTGTTTCAATGGATTCAATGGATCATAAAGTCTACCTGTACATGACAAAAACTAAGGTAAACATTTAAATCATATTTATATAATTATAATAATATTGAGAATTTGATTCTTAATTTTTCTTAATTTTTGTTTACAGTTAGGTTTATCTTTACTTGTTGCTTTTCTTCACCAAGCCGAATGCTTACTGGTCAAGGCTGAGCCAAGCATTAACAAAAGTACTTTGTGGTATCTAAACGCTCGTGCAATAGCAGTAGCTTTGCTAAGAGAAGAAAATGAGATTGTAGCTCCCACTGAAGTTTTTTGTAATATGATACCACATTTTCAAAGGTATATGAGCATTCCATTTTTGTCCCTTTAAGTCCTATATGATGTGTTTTTAATAAAATAAATTGTAATTTAGGTGTGAAGTACAGCAACCTGATCTTTTAAGGTTGGTTACTCTTTGGAAAAAGTGGGCCGCTTCAGGAGTACCAGTTATTTAACTGAAACACTTCGTAGCGAGTGTTGCAAACATTAACATTATAATCGCGGATGACTCTATTTAAAAGCTGTTTTCATACATCTTATGTTTCATCTTCACCCTTTGTAGATTGTATTTAAAGAATTACCTATATCGAACGAATAACCTGACTACATTATGACATTATATTTCTATTATGACTATATGGACACATGGGACATCATCGTATATGGTTGAACATTTTGTGGACGATTATTATACATTATAATCATGTTATTAAAATTGTATTTCTAAGTTAATGGTAAAATTGTTTCAGCTGTATCAGTTTGTATTATATTAGTTATATTATATTATTATTATATTATATCAGTGTATTTTTTTAACAACTACTATGTACGTTGTTAAAAGGAAACCCCTAATATTACTGTACTGTTATAAATGCCTTAAGCTTGCGTGTTTATTAGTAATAATAATGAATTTCGACTAAATTGTGAAGTTCTGTGGATCTGTGAAAAATAATTATTGTCAAATACGTTTACACAGTCTTTACAAATGGCAGTTTTGTATTGTCTTCTGAAAAAGTCAACACGCTTCCAAATATTATTACTGTGCTTGTACCTAAACACTGACGACTGTCATAAAACACAGGCAAAATAGGAGAACGAATTTATTTGTCCACAAGTTTCGTCTTTCTATTAAAATGTTTTCCACAATTTACATTGTTTTCTGTAATATTTTTTATCATAAGCGTACATTCACATATTCGGTTAAGCTAGGCCTGCTTTGTTTATCCAATTTCCCCACGTTATAAAACGATTGAACGAGTTCGTAGGAATTCCAATTGTAATAACAGTTTTCCATAACATTTTTTTATAAACATTTTGTATTCAGTATTGGATGTTTTACAGATAATACGCTACCTATGAATTTGGAGAGGATACCTCTATTATACTAAGTTTAACAACATAACACAAGAAGAATCATTGTTAACTTCTCGAAAAACTTCAAATCAGTATGCATTTCTTATTTGGTAATACCATCAAAAATGAAAATGGCCATAGCCTTGTCCATTTTTTAGAACGATAAAGTATCATATGAGATAAGTTAAAGCTTTTAACTTTACATTGGTAGATTCGGATATTAGAATCTTAGCTGATATAAAATTTTGGTGTATATATAGAGAATATACATACCTAGGTACTAATTAAAGCACGAAGTAAAGGAATGCGAGTTTCGATGAATTTTATTACACAAATCAAATATAAGGGAGTTTATGTTGTTCTTTGATAGCTGTTCCATACTTGTGTTTCATAGATTGATTTCTACTCGATCTGAGAATATTTTAAATAAGGAAAGAATTATTAATCAATATCCATAAACAATGCTTTCTATTCCGTACATTGTATGATACAAATACGTTATCATCAAATGTATAAATCTGCATAGCTGTATGTTTGCATGTAATTATACTATTTAATACTAAATCGTTCTTGGCATATTCAGTCATGGCCAATAATGCCTGGTCTATTCTTTAGGTTGACAATATTAAATACCTACATTTTGACTGTACTCATATCTGATACTTGTTAAACGAATATAATATTAATAAAAATAAAAATATTATATGATCTCTACTCTTATGTTCTACTGATTGTGAGCACACTTGCTACTTTCGGGTGCGGCGCACCTTTAGGGTGCGGAAAATGCCGCACCGCACCCGCATCCGCACCCGCAC
>JAQFYB010000660.1:0-46902 GCA_034694085.1 Pogonognathellus longicornis
CAAATGTCAATGAAGCATCTTTTATTATTTCATTCTATCTACTTTTATCAAACAAAGAAGTTAAAAATTATGAAATACATAGCAAAGTGAAAATTGTCACATTTAAAATGACCTTTAATTGGTAGATTGCTAGATCTACATTTAAAATGTACTATGACAAATTAAAATTCACTTTAACATTTTTACGTGAAATTTTATTT
Organism: Pogonognathellus longicornis; assembly: GCA_034694085.1. Classification (NCBI taxonomy): domain Eukaryota; kingdom Metazoa; phylum Arthropoda; class Collembola; order Entomobryomorpha; family Tomoceridae; genus Pogonognathellus; species Pogonognathellus longicornis. Next base: position 201 of record JAQFYB010000660.1, read on the forward strand.
CAAGTAATATTTCATTATCATTAGATATTCTGGTCATGCCTCATGCTTATGACAAGGTGAAGACGCATTTTAAAATTTTGTCAAGTTACGATCAGTTGGTTTATGAACTACCACCTGGAGCATTTTTGTGTCTGTCATTATCATTAGTTCATTGCATCAATTAACCACAATCAAAAGGACTACAAGACAATTTGCTGCTTACAATTAGGCTAATCACGAACAATGGTGGATAATTGCTTTTAATTGAGCCAACTGCCAACAGCGTGAGTTGATAATAACATTATGATTACAATTTGTCCTACAGATTAGTGTGCAGTTGTTGTGTAGCTACCACATTGTAGCATATAGTTGTAAACACTTTAAAAACGTCCGCTAGCACTACTAGTACAACTACTATACAAGAGTAGGTAGTTACAATAATCATCAGACATACCTTTGGGTAGAGCACCTAAAGAACTATAATAAATATAATTTTATAAGATACGTGAATAAGTACCTACCGATACATCGTCTCAGACGGAGAAATGTTATATTCACAAAGTCTTGACTTGTGCATGTAATAGTAATGCAGTTAATAGAAGGCTGGTCTAGTTTGATTAGCATGTGCTTGCTTTATCACGATAATATGATATACTACATACGAAATAAATTAGCAAAGGAGCAATCTGCCATGCCTCACACTCACAACCATTATTTTCATATCGTGTTGTTGTGTGTGTATGTATGTGTGTATCGGTAAATACATGCTAGCCGTATTTTATACCTTGTAGTAAAATTATAACATTATACTACACTCCTTGTCAGCTTTAGGATTGGGATGTGAGTTTGTGAATCGAGTATAGAGTACGAGAGATTCTGTACACAGATTAATAGCAAAAATTGCCAAGTTAACATACCAATGTAGGTACACTTTAAGATTTGTCTAGCCAAAACAATATTGATATGTACATACATAGTACATACATACTTATCTGCTACAAACATAAATACTTACATGAAAGCGCACGTTTTGTATTTTTATTGAATGTGTATGTATGTAGGTATGCACCATACACTCATACACAACAAAATTGCAATGCAAAGGAAAATAATCTCAAAGGAGAGAGAGAGAAGAGAGCAATTGTGTTTAAGTTATTATTGTTAGACTACCTATAATAAATACATGTGCACATTATGCTCGTATAATATAATGTGAGTGAATGATTCCATCAAACCATTCCATGGTTCCTATTAGACTTTAATAACATTCTTCATGCTGATTTCATTTATTAGTCTAGTATTCTTTTACGAGTTTTGACTTGCTATACACAATACACAACATACATTAATGTGTTTAACTTTAGCCACAACAGCAACATCAGCACCAGCATTAAAACAATACCAGCTCTAGTACAACATTTGTAGCACTTGAGTGAATACATCATTTAATACTTCTTCATACACTACTATGATTATTTATTTACGTGTAAAGATGCATTTGTATTGTATTGTAAGCATAGCTATAATGTAAGCGTTCTTGTGCAGAGCAGACTATAGCCATGTACTTATACTTAGTGTAGAAGAGACGAGTATTTGTACGAAAGCCTGCCAGCTAAGCAGCGGGATCATTTCACTTACGTTCACGAATCTGAGATCATATTCCCATCACATCATCATATCATACAACAGCATCACATCAGGAGCAGTTGATCTTTATTACATGAAATAAAAGCTTTTCGTTCAACTTAGTTAGTTTGTTGTGTGAAGGGTAAACTGTTACCGCCTCCTATTTTCAGGTTGGCTTTCCCTGTCTGCGTGGAGGCGGCCTTTCGCATAAATTTACCAGCCCTCCTCTCTTGACTTGACTTGACTCAATTTAACTTACCCAACTTCGCTCACTCAGTCTTGTCCATCGTCATTTTACATTTAGTGCTCTTTGCATTACTTACCAGGCAATACAAACTAACCAACTAAACCAACATTAAACTACAGCAGTACAATATAATGCACGTAAGTACGTACCTACTTACAAACAAACTTCCATGTCCGTATATACTACAGAGATATACACCACTACTGTATGTATGTATGTATGTTTATTCTGTATACAGTATTATGCTCCAAAGGATAGTTATTACTTACCTATAGGTACTAGGATTACTATATTACAAGAAGGTCAGACTATGCAAGTACGTATTTGAAAATTAAAGGTATATAGTTAGCTAAACTAGTTATGTATACGTATGTATGTATGTTTGTTGTACACAGGATATTATAGTTTAGCTTTACATTACCTTATTAGATTTGTATAGTGTGTAGTGTGTAGGTACTAGCGCAGAAGAACACATACAGCGGCTAGTACATAATGTATTGAATTCATTTATGTATTCTGTATGGGCAAATGTGAGACTAGTATACAAGAGCAAAGGTGGTGGTGGTGGGTTGTCCTATGGATTGGTTGTTGTGTGTTAAAGCTCAAGCTACTACTACTACACAGAAACACATACGGACAAACAACAAGACTTTATTACATTACGTTATTGCATTAGGCATTAGGTAACGTTAAGTATTGTATTCCATTGTATTCCTATGGCTCTATTGTCTACCTGTTTTATTCTACCCCCAGTTGGTTTCATACATCAGCTCCCAGCTCACTTTCAGTTCTTTGAGAAACTTCATCCAATGTGGTGTGGTCTGGCTGGTCGTCTTAGCTTAAGGTTACGTACTACCAAGTCTAATACTGTCCTACACAAATAACATTCAAATCATCACTATTCCTATGACCTCCTGCCCCAAGTAATACGAGTGTCTCTCAGAACGTCGTTTCACCAGCTTTGCAAAATACACACAAAGTTGAACTTGGATTGTATTGTGACAACGTGGAAATTGTGTTTAATTGACAAGCAATTAATTTGTTCCTATAAGAATAACAGCAACATTTGTTACAATTAATTGTAGTATTGACACAATCGTGAAGAAGATCTTTGAAAGCCTATAGTAAGGAAATGAATTGAATATCTTGTGGTTTTCACTAAAGTACATACTGTGTTGATTGGAATATTTTGATGTGTGGAGGAATTATTCATTAACATCAATTCTCAAGTGTGGAAATTCGAGCTGATAGCCGGGTGAGCGTTGTATTTACGCTATCCGGCAAATTTGCTCACACTGAACTGTGCAGTTATGATGGACTTGACGTGTAAATCAAGTGAGAAAATGATCTCAAACGAAAAGCCGGTGTCTCATGGCCGTCCAGCCAAAACTTTATTTTCAATCCGAGACCTAGTCAGATGCGACAATGAACCAAGAGGTAATTAATATAAACTTTTAATGTTTTTAACATTTATTTTATTACTTTACAATGGTAAAATTAATTAGCTCTGCTATTACAAGTAAATACACTACAACAGCTTTTAGATGGTTTCTTGTGTCAAATATTAATTCTATATTCACAATTATAGCAGATTACTATAGAAAACAAATGTCCTGATTATAATGTAGGATTCAAGCATTGATGTATGACATAAATTTTAACATAACTGCCTATATGTAAAAATAGGAAAAATATACTTACATACATTAAGGTGAAATTCATTGAATGCAAACATGAAAATGCAAATTCCTACAGAGAGTGTCATTATCATGTGTAATTGAGACCGAAGTGGAGTTAAATAGTAAAAGAGGTCTATGCAGGAAGCAGTTGTCATTGTTTTATGTGCTTTGCACATTACGACTTCCATTAGTATAAAAAGTGGTGCTCTTAACTTAAATTATACGACTTAAAAATGGCATTGTGGAGTAGAACGTGATTACTCGTAAATAAGTTACCCCTAGAAATTAAAAAGGTGGTACAGAAACTCATTAACTTTACTTTTATTGCTTCTCGCATATTTAACCTTTGAAAAGCTCAGCTCTATCTTCTTTTAGCGGAGCTTACGGAGAGATAAGGAGCCAGTCTATAACTATTGGTTTTGAGATATCACACTTGTATGCTTTGGCATTTGGTATTTACTAGTACATACATAGCTTTTATGATTACCACGTTTAGAAATATACAAGAAAAATTAAATTACGTGGCAAGTTAAATATTTCTGGTAGACACATACTGCATCGCAGAAGTCACAGTCAGTCAAGTGATTAGTTGCCCTAATGGATTTTACAGTAAACAGAAAAGAATGTGAGACTGAGGCGAGTGAAAATGGAGTGTATTCTATTCTGTATCTATATCTCATATACATCGCCATAATAATTTAATTGCACTAAAACAAAACAGTTTGAAAATTGACAGAAATTAGCTTTTTACACATGCACATGACATTACTCAGAAAATTCCATTGTACAACGATATTCTTAATTGTAATTGTGTTTGGATGTAAATTCTAATGGGAAAACTAGCTCATTAGAGATTAACGCTAATAACTCGAAAGTTATTCTCACGTAGAGAGATACGCATATCATTACATGTAAATATAACAAACATAAATATATACAACAAAGATAGAATGTGTGTGCTTTACCTTACGTGCTCTTCGTTTATCAGTATCTTCATTATTTTTTAGATTAGCTATGCACTCTTATCTTTAGTTATGTGCTTGACTATTTTCACAAGCAAAGGAAAGAAATATTGTACTAATAATAATTGCTACCTTTACTAACTACAATACACTCCTAGAACTATAACACTAACACTAATAACAATTTACTAAGGGATCATTCCAAGTATTTGAAATCTATGTAAATACCACGGAGTGAAGTACGTGTGAAGAGATGCAGATAGCAAATAATTATTAGTTAACTTGGACATACAGTAAAAAATGACTTTGTTCACTCAGACGATTATGGCTTCGACAGACGATAACAATTTCCAATTAACATAAAAATGACTAATTTGACTAGCAACTCTATAACTACATGTTCCCCAATAATAATTCCTTCAGCTACCCACAATTTCCCTTGTGGTGTACTTTTTCATGTTCGTCTTTTGTTAGTATATGAACTGTTGACGCATGTAAGCTGTAAGTGGCAATAAGTGACATAATTCATACAGTAATCTATACCTGTAGTAAATGTTAGTACAGATTAGCTTTACATTGTACTAGTAGAGTGCAGCTATAGATTACACTTAGTGATTGTGTGTGCATTACTTATTAATATTTAATTCTAAACTGACAAGACAATAATAAACATACATTCGAGCTAATAGCTGCAAATGTTTCATGTGTAATTGGATCCTTGCCAGTTTTGTTCACTTTTAATTGTGATCTATAGTGCTATATATACAGCTGATTAATATTTGCTTTAATAAAAGTTTCTGTACTATATAGATACGTTTCTTTCTTTTACATGTGCTTGTTTATTTGCAAATAGATTAGCGTTCACTCAACATTCAACAGCACTGTCCACTTTAATATGAAAGCAATTTTTGTATAAATTACTATTACCATTTCACAATCAGTAGTCATTCAATGTCTTCGTGCGTTTATTGCTGTTTATTGTCTCAACGATACATTTTATACCTTTGACATACGAATTATTTTACTATGTAGTAGTATTTATACACGTTCACATTCATATTAAAATTTAATTATTATGATGTCTGCTACATAGTACATATGGTCTGTACTTGTACTACAACTTAAACAGAATTATTTTTCTTAAATGTTCAAGTATCACTTGTATTCTTTATTTTCTACAAATGTTCAAGAGACTCTGTCTGTCTGTGGAATGTTGAATTTGAAAATGTGATTGAAGGCGCAAGAAAAATATGAATTCTTCAGGTGTACAATAAATTATGTTGCGCAAGAAGAAAATATCCAAAGAAATAAATTAAAGAATACCCATTTTGTGTTTGCTCTGTGAGGAGGCGTGACCGAGAGGTCACGAAAAGATCATTAGTCTTCAAAAAATTAACGTAATTAGTTCAGCAATTATCATCTGGCACCAGAGAGCTTTTAAAGCATTTTTATGGCTTCACTTTACCATTTTACTTGACTCGAGATGAGTTCAGTTGACTTGACTTGATTCATATTATTTTTCTTTTGTTGTTCTTCAAAGCAAAGTTTTATGTCAGACATTAGAATGGTAGTACAAACGCACAACATGATGTTATACGAACGAACCATATTACGAACAAGGTATACACAATGGGGTAATATTGCACTAAAAGAACCATACCTATACATGTACGTCTTCCTATAGAAGACAGGAAGAGTTTGAGAGGTACTTTACTTTAGTAATGATACGTTTTGTTAGCTTAAATGTTCGTTGAGAATTGTTTAGAGGTATACGCAAAGGTCCGGAGTAGGCAGCTGAGTGCAATATATAACAAGGGTAGCGTAGATTCAGGCAGTATTCTTTGTAAAGTGTACATTAGAGATGTTTTTTACTGGTGGTCTTATTCGAATTTAGGCTTTCCCTTATTAGGCTACATGCAATTAAAACATCGCTCTAGTATCTTAAGCTACAATGTGTTTAATACAACACAATGAAATGTTTGCGTACATTACATATACATTCAGAGACAATGCAACAAGAATTTGTTTTTACTAAACAGTTATCTTACCTATGTTATCCATTTAGCTGTAGCACAAGACATGCAATATTACACACGCACAAAAATTAGGTGCCTACTCAACCAGCTATAAGTAATTTCTGAAAAAATTCATTTGACAAGGTCCTCTAAAAGTTTGACAAGAGAAATTAGTCCTTAGCATAATTGTTTAGTAGAAATTTTTATTGCTTACTAAAATTGAACGCGTGGATAATTGTATTGAAATGATTTCTTATGGGTATGGTAATTTAAATGTATGTAGTATATCCATAGATAAATGAATATACCTTCAATTCAAGCCTAGGCAGTATCACATGCTGTATCATAAATATCAACAACATTCAATCAACGCGTAAACGATTTTTATCAAATCAAATTGGTAATTATAAACTTCAGTGAAGCAATTAGGACGAAATGGAGCAGGAACGAGGACACACATACTGCTATAAAATAATAATAACACGAGCTTGACTTGTAGCTAAATTATACACATCAATTATAAAAGACTATTTCCCACTTGGTTGGATTCAATTTGATTTGGTTGCTCTACTCTCACCTTTTTCCATGTACAGCAGCAGCAAAGATACTTGTAGCAAAACAACGCGGACCGTACTGTTGATTGAACATGCACTCGGGGCACATTTTCCATGTGTGTACATCAAGTGAGATTATCCTAGCCTACATAAACATAAATATTTAAGATTTTGATAAAAGCCTACAGCCAACCTTTCACATGTTCCTGCCAGATTACATTAAGTTCTAATTACCTCTTGCATTTAAATAATTTGACACGCCTCATTTCTCTCGATTCACTCTGCGCTGCAAATACAATTTACAATTACACTCGATTATATTATGTTGTGATTCTCGTTGTGTTGTAGTTTGCAAGTACTAAACTATAGCCACATTAATTTTATAGTACCACGTATACGTATGTTGAATTTACTAGAAGAGTATAATCTTATGCTGAGCAAAAATGTATTAGGTATATTATAATCAGTTGCTAAATAATGAAATCATGCGAGAACATATTAATCTCAAGTCCAAGACGTTGATTTCTCAGTGTGGTGGTTCGTATGTAGTGTAGGTACTACAAGAAGTATTGTATTGCAATTGCATTCAAAGTGGTAGGTAGTTCTTAAATTACAATACATACACAAGGGGAAATTGCAATTACAGCATTCAATCTGTGTACGTGTAAGTAAATTCATTTGCCTAACATTACACTTACATTATCATTAGCTGTATATACTTCTAGAATATAATTGCAGTATGTATAGGTACATTGATGCGATCACACAGTATAAAGGACACTTGTAATGTAAAAAACATAAATCTGCATATCAGGATGAAGTAAGTGAGATGCTTACAATTACTTATGTTCTACACAGATTCCACGGCTGACTTTTCACGTAGTACACGGTGTACACGTTTGCGTCTCATGTCCGTAAACGTGAAAAGGGTCAACCGTTACAAACAGGGTGGTTGTAAGTTAGTTAATCCTCACCTATCAGTAGGTACTACTTACTTGTGTGTAATGATAATACATTTATAATGCAGAAAAGTAATTAGGCTGAGTAAAAACAGTTTAATAATAATGTATGCATTAGTAAGAGAAGTTTTATACACATATAAGTACTACATGTATAAGTACAAGCTACTGCTTTAAGCCTCAAAGTAGTAGTAACTTAACTACTAGCATTAGTGCTAAACAAGAAAAAATGTTAATGTAATACAGGTTGTCTTTTCATACATTCTATAGTATACAGTGCCTTTACAAGTCTCAGAAGTGTCTTGTTGCACTGTGTGTGTCTATCCGAATGAATAGCCTTATCTGACTTTATGAGGAAAAAATAAATTAAAGTACACATAGTGAGACGTGCATGCATAAAGTGATTGGATTAGATAGGAGTCAAAAAGTTAAATTGGATTTAAATTGCGTTTGTCGGCACTCCGGTCCAATTCCACATTAATTCGTCTCTCTGTTGTTGTGCTGTACTATAATAGCTGTGATAATAAGTGTGAGTGTACATTTTGCCACTTCTTATCATTCATTGTAGTTAATAGCAGCTATTAGTATACATATCTGCAAATAAATGTTGGAAAACTCCAAGATTTTCTTTCACTAACTTAGCCCCACACGGACTTACATTTTTAAAAGATTCATCCCTATTGTTTTGTAAGTAATAAGTCTTAATGGACCGAAGTCTTTTCTAGTACATACATGTATTCCAATGAAGGCATTGTTAAATTGATGCATTAGTTTATTAATAGAATCTGAATGTGTTTTTTGTGTATATTTCATGCATGAATAGAGATACTGTAACCACCCCTTATTTTACTACTCACCTATATATTAACCTTGCCTGTTATTGCCTTTGTTGATACATACTGATATCATGATAATTTGTAATGATGATATCAGCAAAAATTCATATCATCCCTTATAGGCTGTTTACCATTTCAGAATAAATGTAGTATCACTCTACAAATAACCTTAGCCTTTGTAAGTGGTTAGAATATATAAATACTCTATACCTATCTATGAGGCATAGTAATAAAGTAATCAAATTACATTTAGCTATCAACTTTGTATATGTAGTGCGTAAAAAACCTGAAGCATTTATTTCGTAAAAAGTATGGTAGCAAAATGAACCGAGTCATCGACAGCTAATTTCAGAGGTGAAAAATAAATTAGTGCTTTGTTACTATGCATTAGTCTTTATTGCTTTGAGCCCTGCATAGAAAATTGAAAGCCAGAAGATAACATGTATATTCCAGTGTATATCTGCCTAATTTTTGTTGGGTTACACGAACACAATAACAGATAATCTTGAATAGGGATATTCATTTGGAAAAGTAAGTAAGCTCTAGCAGTAGTTGGAACTTTGGGGTTACTGTTAGTTTGAATTGGTTTTCTTGAAGCTTAAGTAAAGACCATTTATAGTCAGTAATGTAGTGCTCCATGTATTTTACATAACCAATTAAATGACTACTACTATGTCTTACTTTACTTTACCACTACAATAACGATTATAGGTGTATGTATGCGTTTACTCACTAATTGCATATTTTACTGTACATAGTAAGTAGGCATGAGGTATATTGTCTTGTGTCATAGACACTGCTCACTCTGAGAACAACAAGTGCATACGAATACCAGCATATTAAACATACCACCCTTATAAATTAGACGATGAAATTGACCTTTTCCATTATGCCCAGTAATTGCTCCCCTTTAGCTTAGTCAAAGTCATTATTATGATTGCTAAATTGCTAATATATTTTTTATTCATTCTTAGGGTTGTTTTATCATTTACAACTGAATTATGTGCAAAATACATTACTGTGTTTTAATAGTTGAATTTCATAAACTCAGGGACTAAAAGCAGCTGTTACTAACAAAATTAGATATACACTAATAAGACAGGGAGGAACGGAGACATATTTTACACTTTTGAAGGAAGTATGGAGAGTTCCGTTTTATAGACTTTTAATTGTGACTAAACTTTAATTATTATATTACGCCCATGAAGTTAAAGGATCTAGTAATAAATGCTTTTAAAACAATTAAAAATTCCAATACAAAAGTTTAAATAATATATTAAACATTCAAAAAGATTCAGTTTTGTGTTTTATACAGTGAATTTGTATTGGACAATGTTCCCAATACCTATACAAAAGTGTATTATTGTAATAGATATACATAATAAAATACTGCGTGTGCGTATAGTATAATGTTTGTATGTGTATGAAGTATACAAAGAGCGTCTAACGTATGTACCTTCCTATATGCATGTAGGTATTAGTAGGCAGAAACTGGAGGGATAGATATTAAAGTGTAAAACAATTGCCTCCTTATGCGCTATCACATTACATCTCAGCAGCCCACATTGTGTGGTTCACTTTGATGGTTAGCTTCGGTTGAATTTAGATTCTCTGCTCTGTAGAGCTCTGAAGAGTTTTTGCTCACTCTCTGGATTCATCACTCGACTACTTTCGTTTAGCGTCAGCCTAAGTTTCCACCAACAACTGTCTGTTTCTGTAGCTGTATCCAATTCAACCTCTATTGTAAAAGCAGCATACACATATTCTTCTGTCCCTTTATGTCTGTAATAATGACTCGACTCGGCTCATCATTACCCAGCCAGTACATTGTCCGCTAAATCACCAAGCATCAACACCTCCGCCTTGTGTAATAATCCAACTTAACTGCGGTTATCAATTTGTTGTAGCGTAGCGGCCTGGCGCCTTCAATTTAATCGAACTCTTACAATATCCCGTCTCATTAAACTCTTTAGCTTTTGTCAACAAACCAAAATCATTTCCTTGCATACTAACACTCTTAATACACTTGACACAACATTAATTGTTTAAAATGAATTATGTGTATATTTCTATTTAGTAAAAACGAAAAACTCATTCAATTTTCTAAATACATTAGTAGTGTAAGTATTTCTATGAAGGTATATACATAAACACGATATTATGCTGAGGTTAGACTTAATAGAGCTATAGAGAAGTACATTATATGATACTTAAGATTATTTATATGATTATGAATGCAGACAGTTTAAAGTATAGTGAGGGAGGCTTAAGAAACGAAACGATCCAGAACCCGAAAAACTTAAACCGCAAAGACAGAAGAGAATTAGACATGATTGGATTGAATTATCTCAGATTGCATTATAATGTGCTACTGTAGTTTGTAGCTACCCAAGAAATTTTGTTGTGGTTCGTCGCGTAAATGTTATATAATAGTATTATCCTACACTTGCTGCTAGTACACATTGTTATTTGTATTGATATATTAGGAGCAGACGAAACGAAACGAAACCACAGCCACATAGCAGAATTATGGCACTTACATTACATTATCACTTTTATCACATCACCATTAGTATTACTAGTTGAGCATTAGCAGTAGGTTGTACAGATGGATACAATATACATACATATACATACACCAGATACTATAATCAAACTGAAATTATTACTGTGTGAATTTGAGGAAGCGAAAATCCATCAAACACACAATCACATAAAAAAATATATCATTACATTAGTAACTACGTAGGTACCTACTCCAAGTATGTCTTTCATTTCTGTGATAAAGTCGACTCAACTCAGGTATGATAATAATAAGAAGAAAGACAGACACAGAGTTCGTTTTTCACTTACAAAGTAAAGTATAACAGCCACAATAATATTACGTATTACATAATACACCACACCAGTAGTTCATCTTTAAAGCTTAATGGTTTCGTTTAGCTCGGTTTCCTATGAATTGGAGTTGGTTTCGCTTGACCAGATTTATCTATAATGTTGTTTTTCCGTCTAACTTACATAATGACTTGACAATAAACTTTTCTCATGTTTTTCTCACACAAAGAAAGAAACAAAAATCCAATACATTTAGGTACAAGAAAAGCTGAGACTGCTCGTTTGTAGTAATAATATTATTGTAGGCATTGGGAATAAAATTGTATTACCAGATAATGAGCTTTTGAGGTAGCCGGCTGAATTTATTTTATTAGATAGGCAAATACTATCATTTTCTTATATCAGATTACGTTGCATTCTGTATGTACACCAGATTTTTAACATTCTGTATCATTTACACTATAGACAAATTTACTTGTGTCTACACAATTACATTACACACGGAATACACGCACTTCTTATGCTCCACTGATTTCCTTTTCGATTCAACTGACACATTATTGAATTGACTTTCAGCCGAGAAGAGGGGGAAATATGTTAGTTTTGTAATAAGCTCTCTCTATGTATTGTAACACATCTTTTGCTTACTCCGTCAATACTTACGTCACGTATATTGAATTTGGAATTTAGCTGTTGTTGTGTTTTCCTGTGAATGTTCAAAAAAATTCACACCACATTCAGAGTTATATAAGCGTAAATAAGTATGGTAGTAGTTGTGTACACAAAACTTGTGATAATGATAAGTTAAAGAATGAAACCAATAATTTATTCAATGCGAGAAACAATCGTTTTTGTCATGCTGGCCATGTTTACATGTGGTAAGACAACATTAATGTTCTTGGAAAATTGATTTATTTCCTCTCAGTAGACAAAAGACGTGTACTTATAATATAATGCATCACTGCTAATGTTCTCAGTAATTTAATACACATAATTGTGTTTGTGTAAATTGCATGCACTCACATTATCAATAATATGATTTTGCAGCAATTTTTCACATTTCCCAAGTACCTAACCCAACAACACTTAACAGTTAACACCAACAATGAAACAATCGTGCATTGGAATTAGTACAAATATTTGAGTAATCACAATTATCACAATAGTTTCTATTTACTAGGTGCGAACAGCTAAAAAATGCCATTAGAGAAATTATGCATTAAAGATTATTGCATTAAAAGTTGGGTACCTATTAGGTACTTTACTGCATTTGTATGGTATTTGGTATTTCCCATAGATTTTCTTAAGAAAATGAAAAAGATTTGCTCATTGCTACCGCTTCAACAATATAATCAAAACGACTTCGTGTGTGTTTTTGTTGTTTGCCTTTATGTCTATTAAGTCTCGTAAAGACAATCATGGAATTGTGAGTAAATAAGTACTTATATAGCTGTAAGTGTGTTGTACACTTACATTAGTACGTGTATTGACAACTTGAGGAAAGTCTCTCAGTGACAGGTACTGGATTTTGGTCTCTCTCACTCTCAGACTTGAACTGGACTGACTGAGTGACTGCAAGAGCTGCACATAGATTCATTTCTTATTATTCTGTGATGTGATCTCTTAAGTAGAGAGTTGAGATGACGACGACTGCCGACTTAGAACATTAGTGTTATCCTCTCATTGTGTCTTCCCTTCTAATGGATGGGTCATGTTGGTCCTTATCGATCATGTTTCCTCGTAAAATCACTCAGACTCTCGGACTGACTCAATCCTATGTAATGCTGTGGTGTACACGGAGGAGGTAACTCCGCAAGTCAATCTTGTGGTGACTCACACGTCTCAAATCAACCAGTGAGTTCTCTTCATTCACACAATGATAGCGAAGGATCACGTCAGAACTTCAGGTGTGAGACTTCTGCCTCTTTTAACAACAGTCGCCTGTCTGTCGCTTCCCATTACTTTACGTCTAGCTTTCCACTTTAATACTCAACAGCCTTAATCCCAGTCCAGGCAGGTTGTGAGTGAATGATATTATACGTATTATTGTATTATACATACACAAAAACACAAACAAGAGTGTGGACAGGGTGCATGCTAAAATACAATGTTCTAAAGAGATGCATTAAAGCAATAGTAAGGATTTAAGTATTAGGATTTTAGGATTAAGGGCATGTTCAAATATTGAGATGGGTGTAATCAAGCAAATTGAGTTTAACTCAAGCTGAAGTGGTAAATCTCATTTGAAAATTAAACACATACTATATTTTCACTAACTTTTTCATATGCACTTATTTTACTAGTATTTGATTCGCGAACCTTTTTTAAAAACGATACCTACTATTTATAGCTTAAATAAAAACTTTTTATTTTCAGAATACAATGAAAATCACCGTAGCAGTGCATCTCCTAAAGAAAATTGCAATGGAACAAAAGACGAACTGATCCGTGTTGTAGATTCTCCACGTAGCTCTGAACCTGACGGAGACCACTCTTCAAAAAATGGATCTCCTCACGAAAACACAGACAGGGATGATGATGACATTCGAGACAATCTCTCGGATGAAAATGGCTCGGAAGGATTAGACGATTTGCCCAAGAGAAAACAAAGACGCTATCGAACAACGTTCACTTCCTTTCAACTCGAGGAATTAGAAAGATACTTTTCGAAATCGCATTACCCCGACGTGTTCACGAGGTACGTTCAGTTTGCGAGAACATACAATTTAATTATTTTGCGCATGAATTACAGGAGAAAATGACTTTATTACATGGCACGGTTCGGGAGATTGTGAAAATCAAAGCGATTTTTTATCAGTTAGCTGCTCACCCTTCGTAATCTAATATAGTTTTTAATACACATTAATAGTGATTCAATCAATTTAGACAAGAACGACACTGCATGATACTAATGGTCTGGTTTTGGTTGGCCATATGTTAGAAAATATTGAAAACTTGAATGCAAGAAGGAGGTATGCATATCTATAACTACTTAGACACTATCTACTCCTTTTTCTTCACAAGACAGTGTACAGACACACTAAGAATATTTCTTGAGATGTGTAGTACAAAAGGAATATAGGACGGAAGGAAAAAGTGCTTAGAAGTTGAGGAAAGGAAAATGAAACACTTGCCTTGCCACTTGCCAAGGGCCAAATTAATTAAGTCAGGAAATATTAGTCTCAGCAGGGGTTTCCCAAGAAATTCTCGTATAGAATGATCATGACAAGATGAAAGAACGAAATGAGAAAAATCAGATCTTTCTTAGACTTAACTCTAAATTATGTACTACATTACATTGCCTTGCACTACACTACTACATCAGCTTGTCATGTGAATCTCAAACGGATCTATCATTCTATTTCATACCTCTGGCTATTACATCAGATCCTACCTTCGCATTTACTACTACTATCTTTATTTGCTGTCTCTTTCCTTAATCTTATTATTATGCGCTATAGTAATGCCCAAAAGTTTACTGAATTTCAAACGAACAACATTCTACAAACAACGTAGTAATTTCATTCAGCCATATTGGTATTTATTTGCTTTACTACAACTATTATACTACCATTGCATTTAATTCAGAAAATGATATCACTAGTCACTTGCCATACATGCAATACAACATACCACATTCATAAACAACCATCTGTGTATATTATATGCAATAAAAATTTGTAATTTAAAGTTTTACTCGTTCTTCTCTTCCGTAGGTAGTAGTGTTAATGCTAATAGCAAATGAATTTGAAAATTAGTATTATGCAACATATTATCCAACAATTTTAAAGGGATGAAGGAAACAAGGTGAAGTTAATACATACGCAATCGAATACAATACACAGACGTTTTGGCTTTAACTTGGTCTTGTTCGATTTCATCGGCCTCCCATGGTCTGCTTGTCCTCCCCAAAAGTTTCTTACGAGCACCGACAATATTCTGATGAGGATTTTCATTTCAGAAGAAATGAAATGAAAGGATGGATAAATATGACCCACCTTGTACACAAGTCATGTTAGGTTATGCAATAACTTGAGTCGCAAGCAAGAACATACATTGTATTACTTAGTATATGATATTCTACCAAAATACAGGTGAATATGTATGTAATGTATAGTAATGTAATAATAACTACAAGTTCTGCTATGGCAAAGTCAGATGTGTACAGAAAATAATTAAAACTGAGTAAATAATTACAGGTTGGGGTGAAAGAGAGAGGAAGGTTAGGTTAGCAATAATCCTCATAAAAAGACATGACAGGGAATGAAATAAAGCTGCTGTTGCTGGACTAACTTACTTTATGTGTAAGTATTAGGTATAAGTGTGTAGCAATATCTTGTGGAAGCTTATATTGTAGTTTTTAGAAATTATATGAAATACAAGGGCAGAAGCTAAGAGTTAAGGCGGGCAGGTAGTAAGATTTTGGAGAGTGAAGGTAGTGTAAGGTTGTATAGGCAAACGAAAATACAAACAAAGTGATAGGAAGGAACGGAAGGGAGTAATAATAGGTAATAATAATAGTTAGTTTAACTTGTAACAAACTGGGAAGAAAGGAAACGTCGAATGTATAAAGACTCTTAAGACACGACGGCTTCTTTAGTTCAACTTGCTTGTTTTCTGTTCTGTGTTTTCTGACTCTTGACTAGTATTTGGCCAAAGTCCACCTTTGACTTGATTTGACTCTTTCAGAGTCTTTTGGGTGTTTTCTTGGAATCAGAGAGAAGAAAGAAAATCTTGCCGAAAATTGGGTGAAGTGGACAGAAGAAATTATCTGTTCAGAATACCTACTGTGAAAACAGTTAGGATTCTTGGAAAGTTTCTTTTGTGTTAGTGCCAGTGTGCTAATACTAATAAGCTGGAAACAATGATCTTTTAATATTTAATCGTTAGTGATTTCATTGTTGTGCTTAGTATTCCACTTTTCTGCTAAGTAGATTCGGCAGAAGTGTATAAGATAAGTCCTGTGAAACAGGAGTGTCAATTAATTACCATTTTGATATAATAATAAGTCTTTGTACATTCATGTTGCTTTGCTTGTCTTAGCTTCAATTGTTTCTACAATCCTTATTGTTATCTTCATGCTGTAATGTAGCGTAACAATAACAAACAGTCGTAGTATACACTACCTAGCCTAGGCAGGCAAACAAAGGAATCGTTCATTTGATATATTTATATACCGTGCCTGTAAAAAGTGTCCGCCTGCATACAGTGTAAATGTTGCATAAAAGAATAATTTGTATAACAGAATTTTCATTTTTGCTTACAGGGAAGAACTTGCTATGAAAGTCGGACTTACCGAAGCTCGAATTCAGGTATAAACTAATTTTTGTAAATTACTAACATAAGTACAAATACCTAGATAAATAAATATAGGTGTATCATACCACGAATATAGTAATGTAATCAAACAAAACGTATTATTCTACTTACCTCACAATATCCAACTTAATTGCTTTCATCAATCTGAGTTTCTTAATCATTGAAATGAATCTATGATCAAAAAATATGTTACTTGTCCATTGTTTCACGCATCATATTGATTTTTTTCCGTTTCACCAATTGCGTTTAAAACGTACATAAATGTTGTGATGAAATTGACTGTAAAATTCTGAAAGCCTTTAGTAGCTACAAATATTATCTGCTATAAAAGTTAGTGCTTCTTGCAAAGATAGAGTGTTCCTCGCTAAGACAGACTAGTGTTATTGGAATTGGCTTGAAACCAATTTTCTAAATTGGATTTTCCCTTTCTTTAGGTCTGGTTCCAAAACCGACGAGCCAAATGGAGGAAAAATGAGAAAGTGGGTCCTCAGTCCCATCCGTACAATCCATTTTCAACCACAATCACTTTAGGTGGACCTCAGCCACAGCCAGGTCCAATGTCATTCGGACCACTTTATCTCCGCAAGCATTCGTCTATCGAGTCTCTGCCATCACCACCGAGTTCTCACATGTTACCGCACCGAATCCCTCACCCTTGGAGTCCCCATTTACCTTATTTCCAATCGGCTCTGTCAGCTCATCACTCTCCTTTAAATTACCGAGGAGGGTTTTTAAATCCTGCAGCGGCCGCTTCGTATTTGCCAGGACCACCGTCTTTCCAGAATCTCCTTGCTCATCTCAACGTAGCTGCCGCAGCCCAACAAATGAATCAAATGCCAGCCCACCATTTGACATCTCCTGACATGTGTATTGGCTCAGGGTCCTCAGCATCCCTACACAGTCCTCTCGGCGGCTCCACCGCCTCCCCACACTATAGTCCTGAAAGCCGTCGTGATAGAAAATCAAGTTCTCCTCTGAAAGATGACGGGGACGACAGTAGCAGTGATTTCCACGCACTACCCTTGAATTCGCACACGTCCCTAGAACAAAAATACGGAGTGGCGGATTTGGACCGGAGAACTACGAGTATCAACGCTCTTAGAGGTAAAGCCAGAGAACATGAACTGAAAATCGAAACTTTGCGTAATCATAATGGGAGTGTAGATATCGTTACTAATTAGCGCATAAAATAATCTGTATAGCAAAACACGTTAGTAATTAACGTATATAAAATAAAGAACCTATTCATACAATACAGTAGCTAAAATTTAGCGTATTATTTTATCGTAGAGTTGCAATATTAATTTAATCGTACAGTAATTATGAATTTATTATTATTAGTAGTAATTATTGCTATCAGCTCCGTCCTTGCTTAAGCTTGTTGTCATTTTTGCCTCATATTTTGTTCTTCTTCAATGTGATACTTCGTACATACATACATACATAGGAAAATCACGTTCTAATGAAGTGGTTAATTAAATACAATTAGCGTGTGTAATAAAATCATAATTGTAGGTCTAGATATGAAAGAAGAACAAGTAGAGTTAATTAAAACATATCACACGTTAACCTAACCTACTAAGACATAAGAAGACTACCTACCGTAACAAATACTTACAATTAGTGCAACTTGACTTGTTTTTCAGTAATTGTAATTAGAGAGTCTAAACGTGTGGAATTGAATCATTTATAATATATTGATAGTTAAAATTCTATAGCATATGATACAGAATACTACAATTAAACTAGAAAAGAGAGAGAGAGAGAGAGAGGAATGTAGGTTGCATCGAATGTTGAAGCATTGTTTTTAAACACACGGATCTCATTGAATACATTCTTGATAAGAATAAGAAAAATATAGCAAATCAACTACTACTACTGATACTGCTACTACATAAACACAATTATGATTAGTAATTAATTCATTAATCATTACATCCGCATCCGAAATTAAATTGTACAATTACTACCATATAAACCTTCTCAAATATACAGTTTATTAATTATTACTCCAATCTAACTGTAAGACCACTCTAAAGGTAAAACAGTTTTTACTTTACCAATAATAACACTATACTAGTACATTAGTACGTTTTACGATTTTAATTAATTATAACTCGGTCGTTCTCCTACTTATTGTTCCATGTTCATATTATTTATATATGTAACATGATACAAAACATATTTCAGTAACGTTCCGTCCATAGAGCAGCTACTGTATGTAGCAACTAACCAATATTGTTAAGGGAAGTTACAAAAAATTAATATACCTCTCTCTACCTCCTTTACTAAATGTATTATTAACATTATTATTAGAAAACTGTGTCGAATCGAGAATGTATGAATATGTACGTAATATATTATACTTATTTAAATTATACTGTTGTAGTACATAAGTAATGGCTCGAGTTGTGTTTATTATTATTATTGTGTTGTTGTGTGATGATGATGGGGTGAGATACTTCTGTTTACATCCGATGTTGTATCAATTGTATTTGTATTTATAGAAAGAAATGTTCCACTACTAATATTATGGTAACTCTTAATTCAGAGAAAAGACAATTACAAATGCAATAAATAAATCTTGCCTTCATTATTGACATCATTAGTAATGACGGAAAATACTACAAAAGAAAACGTTTCATTTAAAGCACGCATTTCCATACTGTATGCTAGCATTCACATGGAAGCACCTAACTAACACTTAATTAACTTGTCCTTCATTCATACTATGTAGCATTATCACATCAGAATTATTATTCAATCCAAACCACATACATACCTGTACCAACCCGTACAAGTTTAACAAATCACAACCTCATTGAATTACTAGGAAATATTAATCAGAACTTCTTAAGTTCATTAGATTTAATTTTCCAATACCTTGTATTCTTGTATATGCACACACTACATCAATCTCAAGTAGTTCTTCACCCTACATACTACCATTATACCTACATGCATCCACATCATAAGATTTAAGTGTACTTGTTAGCAGTTAGCATTTACTTGCATCTTCAAAACTTTGCATGTGACTTGAATGTGAGTTGCAAACATTTTCTTCGGATATTTTCCTTAATAACGAAGCTAATATTATGATTCACAGCAAGAACACAGCAGATACAAATAATATATAGCGAAATTCATATGCGATGATCTTAAACTCCACACTCACTCACATTCATCGGAAAGAAGAAGAAGTATAGTATAGCGATTACATTTGAACTTTTTATTTTGTCTTTGTATCTGTACGTCTGTACAATAAACATTCTTTGTGAGTCATTCTTATGTATATTATGAATGTAATATCATTCGTACATGGAAATAATATAATAATATCCGTCAAGCACAATTGCACTTAACTATGGGTTTCGTACGGACTGCAATGCCAAGGGGAGTATACTTTTAATGACACTAATCTTGTAATGATAGAGCTGAGAGAAACAAAATTCCAAGTCATTTGTATAATGAAAGGTGCCTTGGCAATGGCATGGCACTATGGCTGCACTCCAATCCAATCCTACTCACACATTAACTTCTCTCCACACTAAAACTGACTGACTTACCTGTACACACATGCACACACACATTTACGTTGTATTCATTACAAATACACCAGACCAGACCATCATGGCTAAACTACAGATACACCTTCCTATGGTATACTAATACCTACTGCATACTGCCTTCATCCTAGTACACAACACAGCAGGTTCTCATACCATACATACACATACAAAGTATATGTTTATTTTTTGCTGTATTTATTCCTTACACATTATTCTTTTGTGCGATGATGATGATGATGAGTGCAGAGCAACAGCAAAGCAAAGCAGAGCCAACTCACATTCAGAGAACTACTTGCTTTTGCTGCACTAAAGGTCGCCTCGCTCCTCAAATAATAAGAATATCTACCTAAGTATAATATTTTACAAATGTACATCCCTACACTACAATGTATAGGTACAAACATACTTATATACATACAAGCTAATAACTGAAGTAATTTTCCTTGCGTTGTGCACATACACTTCACCCAGACACAAAGACAGATGTGTACTGTGATAACCGCAAGTGTATCATTGCCAAAGTCAAGACAAATCAAATGAGTAATGCAAAAACGCATTGCATACTATCACATCAGCTTAAAGGTGGCAAGTATGTAGGAGCACATCATCATCCTCATTCTATATCAAACAAAATCCAAACAAAATGCATCAGATGAATTGTTGACGTCATTCTTTATTTTATCTACAAGAAGAAACGCACTTAGATTTAGATTGCCATTTAGCTTACAGTGTACTTTACACTAACGAATTTATTTCTGCTACACAATTTATAATGTATGTTCATCTGTACAGATTCCAAATTTAGTTAAAGGTATGTGTATGTATATAAATAAGTAGTGTACCACTATCTGTATTTGTAACAATACACCTACTATAGGTACTAATATCATGTCTAGAGCGTTTTTATCATTTGCTAGGATCAAACTTCAAATAACTTAAGTACATGCCTACTGTGTATACCAACGTACATTAAATCTAGTTAATAATTCCGACAATCAGATTATACCTGCCTCTCCAACACATTATGTTGTGTTATGACATGAAGATTTCCCTTTCTTCTTTTGCAGTAATTTTACACTGTCTCGAGTGGAGCATTTATGCACACTCAAACACACACAAGTGGTGCACACGATATATATACACATACACACATATTATATACATACATACAGCGATAACGTCTGAAACATAAACTGCTTACTATTACTACTATCATCCTCTGTGTGTGTATTTACCTGCCTTGTGTACAGTACATCTGCTCCATATCATAAAGTAAAGTTTTGCTTCGCTAATGGATGATGGATGGGTAAAAACTTTATTATCTTAAAAGAGTCTACACACGTAATGTAGAGATAGTTGTGCCGAGTTGAGCTGATTGTGTTCTTTTCCCTTGTATATGACTCTTATCACGTTCTTATCAAGTCACAGTCAAACCTAACCACCTAAAACTTAACTAACTCGCAACTCTCGTCCACTGTACTTTACTCCAGTGCGCATTCATACTTTAGTCTTCTTGTTTTTCGTTAGTAAGGAAATGGACAATGAGCAGAAGAATGCATACAAGTCATAAAATATAATAATAATAAGCCAAGACGAAATAGCAAAATAAAGTTAAATACTTACCAACTACTTATTCACAGCATTACCACATAAGGATAATATTAATAGCATCTACAAGGGTAATATTTAGTCATAGCATGTTTACTCCAGCTATCATATAAGTAGTTTTCCATTTTTTATAACTTTTGTTACGAAAATGAATTACAATATTATTATTATTATTATTATTATTACAATTACAATGAATTATTAATAATAATTGAACTGCCAATTTGCTACTTATTACACAAGGCTGTACCCGGCAGTACCCAGCGGCAGGGCAATATGACACGTGCCCTTTCCCCGAAATCCCAAAAAAGGCTATTTTATCATAAAGTTACACACCCAAAGTCGATGCATGTTTTGCGATACTCGTAATAGTTTTCATTTATGATAAAATTGTGAGGTTTGGTGCACCCAAAACCAAACCCTGGGTACGGCCCTGTTTGGCTAAACATTCATTATGAATCACATTAGACTCACTAGAGAGAAATATTATTTAACCCGAGTTTAGTAATAATATAGTCTTATGTACTGAACTTGAGTTTATCCTTAAATATTATATAGAATGAAATTTTGCACACGTGTGGTTGTTGTAATACATATGCATTAAGATGTTAGTGTATTAATTTTTTGTCACACGAAGAGTTCACACACACGTAAACACAAACTACGAAGCGTGGATTCAAGGTAAAGTATAAATGCATAGTGATACACTTTTTGCTTTGCATTAGGTATACCTACATGTGAAGAATCTAAATCAATATGTCTTTATAATATTATTATGCTTCTTACATGTAGTATTCTTACATGGACATGTATGTATAATATTTGTATAAGTATTATGTGTAATTTTTGCGTGCAAAGTATCACCTAGTAATTAGGTTACATGAGTACTAATGCTTTTTTAAACACAAATAATATGTAATAAGTATGCAATAAAATAAATTCGCTTTTCCTCGAGCAACTTGCGAATGTACAAACACGCAATTAGTAGTAGGAATGCAATTTCCCTATTGAGCTCCACTCACAGACATATACCCACACAGTATCATTGAATTGAATTTGCTAATAAATATAATTTACCCACAATTAAGTATACTACTGTCGGCATATAGACTGGCGGTTTACACAGAGCTGTGTGTTCTAAGGAAAAACATAATAATATTATTCTGTAATAGCACGGATAAATGGATATAAAATAATAACATCAATAAAAGGGTTTCCCACATTACGTCAAGGGAGTTGTGTAGCAGTAATTAGTTATTAAAAATATAATTACTCTTCATATTATTATTCGAAACTTCTGGAATTAAATTACATAGGAAGATTAGATAGCAAAAGTGTGCAACGAAACATTTTCAACCTGGAAATATTATATCTGTATTACGATTATACGATATGAATTTATTTAGAGTAACAGAGGAAGAAAATATTTAGATTTATTATACCCCTGTGTAACATTGAGTAGAGGGTGGGATAAAATGTACCGTATTAGTGCAAACTCATCTTTTTTTCTTCTTACTTATTGCTAGTAACTGTCCCAGGCTCCCTTGAGGAAGTTAATTAGTGCAATTCACTTGCAAAACGGTTGCATACGACTGCTACCCAATTTAAATTAGAAATACATTCACGTGAGAAAGTCAAAACTAATTTGCCTAAGAAGCAAAAACACAAGCGCCAATTCTACAGCAAAGCATAATGCATACTAGGTATTTCATATAATGCTATTAGTTGTAATATTACTTACGGAAACTAATAAGCAAAAACTGAACTTGCCGACTCTGACGTGAGTTTTTGTAGGACTTTGAAAGAAATTGCTTCATAATGAACCAAAGGCCGAAATTGCATTATTTATTTGAGTACTGTCTACACATATTACTACATATTAAACAAATTCCGCATTTTTTCAATAAATTAAATATCCTCGTGTATCTGCGGTGTAAGCAGTATATGCACACTACATAGATGGTGAAATTCAACCATGTATTCGTATAGTAGGTTTAATAATAAAACGCAAGTAATCCTACCTGATTCACACAATATGCAAGTAACTACCTGTATAATATTGGTATTTATGATTTTGCTTTTGCTACACAGAGACAGAAACAAACAGAATAAACACATTCGAATTAACATCTGCATTAGAACTTAACCCAGATAAAATGTAGCATATTGTGTCTTGCACTAAACCACACAATCATTCCTTATTTTCCCCCGTAAAAAATCAGTTTTTTTCTGTTGTGATTATTTTTCATTTGAGTTATTGAGTTACATGCTTACGAAAGAAGTTTATGATGCCCACACGGCCCACACTGAATATATTGCGTGTTGTGCAATACAGAACAACAAATCCATCTACTTATAAACTTTCTTCAAGTATCAATTAGTATTTCCCTCGAACTTAAAAAACTTCACAAAATTCCAGCAAAAACAGAAATGAGTGCATATATACTACACTCACACAAATAAGGAAAAAACATTTGGTTGTGTAACATGTTATAATATAGTAGTTATACTCTACATAATAATATAGGTAGTATCGTTTGTAATTGCGTGCTCTCACAGTATGCCGTTTTATATAAAATGCAAGGTATGATTCATATCGCTAATTATACCCAGCTAAGATCGTATAATTAGATTACGTGCAAATTATGGATGCGGATGTGTAGCATAAAGTGTAAAAGTAGCCGCTGAGCCTCAAACACAGCAACACTTATCCGAGAGAGAGATTAAGAAGGACGAAGTCAGGGAATCCGAAGCAATAATAATAGCAGCAGTAGAGCAACGCAACACAACAGTGCAATACTCATCCCACTCCACTTGCGATGTAGCGTATATACATTTGTACATATACAAACATTCACACAACTCACGTAGTTCATATACATACATGCATACAATTGTAAACGGAACAGTGCATACAATGTAGTATAGGGGAATTATTACCACACAGTGGCATTATTTCATCTTTGCAAAATCGAGTTAATATTCTTATTGTATAGAATTATGTTATGTTTTTATTGACTCTGCGTAGAATACAGAATATAATACACTAGCTATTAGTATGCCTTTAATATGATGTCCATGTACACAGAAGTCATTATTAATTCGTTTGCTGGTGTGAGTTACTATGTGAGTGGAATGAGTTTTACGTTTCTTGTTGTTATTAGCGTGCGAAGGGTAAGTTGTGCTGAAGTTTACAAATCAACGGAAATCTGATAAATTGGAGAATCCCTCATACAAAACAGTACACACTGTAATTAGATTATTTCTCTCTAAACACGCTCATTTCAATTGAATTCAAGGTTCTTCTTTGTAGAGTGTGTGTATGTATGTATGCATCACACATTATGTACATGTATACATTCATACATACATACATAATAACTAATAACATGTCTACCTACAATACACAAATGTACATAGCTCTTTAGGTATCGTGTGTGTGTATGTATGTAGCTATGATAGTTGGTGGCGGTGGTAGTACTCTATTAGCAATTCTACATATTATGGCAGGTGGAATAGAATTGGAATTTCTTACTTACTTATTTTGCTATTGTGGCAAAGTATATAATAAGGCAATTTTCTTAAGCGTACATACATACATAAATGCATACACACTACTACATAGCTCATATTCAAACGTATAAAATATGATGTGTCTGCTCTGTGTATATATTAGAAGTGTATTAACTTTTCGCATGTGTTTTCCTTTGGTGATTTTTATGTTTATTATATTGCCTATTATTTCTAATTACAGTTCTGTTAGATTGCAAATGCAATGCAATTGTAATTGCACGATTTACTGTACTGCTCCTACAAGACTCTATCATACCATATCATCATAAACTTTCGTTGGGAATTATTATTATTATTTTTTGCAAATATTTTGTACATGCTGACCATGATATGTATTTTTATATTCGTGAGATTTTGTGATACATAGATATAGATATACTGCACGTTCGTAGGTAGCTAACTACGTACATAGGTATGGAAAATTATCGTCAATAACAAAGATATTTATGAAAACCTTTAATATAGTGGTTTTAAATAACAATAATCATGTGTGTGCATTCAATAAAACCATTACCTACGATCCTTACGTAGCCGCAATAAAATAATACAGCAGTAATTATAACCACAGATATGAGTATCACCAATGAACATAAGGATATCGTAAACACAAAGTTACAATAATAATCCTTTTAATCATCTACATCATTGTGTTTCAATAATCTCATTGTTCATCTAATAAACTTTCAGTTGAGACTTTTGCATTGATACTACATATTACCGACATTGTGCAAATCATATTATTTCTGTTTGAATAGAAACATCAAACGCACAAGGAAAACTATTTCATAGTCAGAAAAGCATATAATATGTTTAACCTTTACTATGAATTATAAAAACTATTGTTAGTAAGTAGAACTCTTATCAATTCAAAGCTTCTTAGTGATTAATAGCACAAGCAATGTAGCATTCAATATTTTACTGACTGTTAGCAGTTGACTACTAAATGAGAGCAAATTTGTCTAAAATAGTTTATTTCTTTTTGCCTTGTACCTTTGACACTGTAATAACAAGGGAGGGTATGCGTTTGTATGGGCGATGGCGATAAAGATAGAAGCATGAAGAAAATCGTTTGGGTGATAGTGAAAAGTAATGATAATGGGAATGGATGTATGTACATACAATACAGGTAGGGTAGATGGTAACAAGTATTACTAAGGACGCTCGTTAGACCTCATCATTTTTATGAGGGCATTTACTAATTGCTCTAACATCGTTATTGTCGGGACTGCATAGTAAATCGTAATAATATTATGCCGTGCCTGGCGTATTTTCTATACCTGCCCGTTCACTTACCTGTTACCACCAATGCAGTAGTGTCCATGTCCTGCCCCATGTTTTAACCTGGAGGAAAATAATGTACACCTACAACCTATATAGTAACTATATGTTTCCTGTTATGAGCTTTAAGAGAAAGGAAAAATTATTTACAAGACACAGGATTACTAGCTATATATATGAACAATTTTTCATCTTCCAACTGAATCCTCCACCTCCTACTCTTCTGAATGTCAATGCTGGATGCGGTAACAAGAACAATGACAAAAGAAAGAATAGTGTAATATAAGACGAATTCAAAAGTCCGAGTAGTAATAATAATGCTAACTTTAAAGTGGTCCAGTATCCTTACCTAACTCAAAACAGTATAATATATTACATTGAGTAGATTTTTGTGAGACAAGCAACAGCAAGTCAAATTTTAGACCGAGCCACCACACCACCACCAAGATAACGTAGAGGTAGGTAAAAATTTCACCCCTGATCTTAGGCAGTACATGACAAAACAAAAGAGCCAAAGTTCAAGCGCACAACTTTTATTGCACTTCAAAGGAGCAATTTCATTTGGATAACACATTCTTTAATGTGTTAGCTAACCAAACTAACCCTTTGCCTTAGGAGACCCAATTGTTTTATTTCTTTTTCACTATTTAACTCAGTTTATGTCAACTTTATGATGATTTACTAATAAAATGAAAAATTACACCATGTCTTATACCCATAAAAGCTTTCCTTTTCTGTTTACTGCAATAACAGCACATTATATGTAGTTCAGTTATACTAAAAATAAGTTTTCAATACCTAACTTACTATCCCAATTTACAGACACCTTTACGTGTAAAATAAGTGTAGGGACGTAAATAATATATTTAATTACCAAATACAAGTAATACATTGACATAGAATGTAGTAATGCGTAGAAATTTGATCACTTGAAGTTTCGAATTACATAATAAGTAGCGCAAAAAATTTGCCTGTTGTTTCCACACATTAGTATTTCCACTATACGTACGAAACTCATTCTATGCAGCCAACAATATGCACAATACGCTGTCTCATCTACATATAATTTTTAATTTCTAAATACGTGACATATTAATACAGCGTGTTCAAAATGAAGCACTACGTGCATTAGCCCTACTCAAACTCCCACACTCGCCTATGTATTAAATCGACACGCTGCTAGTATTTGTCCTACTCATTTTGCATTCTCAAAAGAAATATCAAAAATGATTAGCTGCAGGTGTAAAACAGTGGTTAATTTATTCACTAAATACAATATGCATTTAAGCTAAAAAAATTACATAGACCGTAGTTTATTATTTATGCATAAAAATGAGGTTGACACGAGAGGAAAAAGTTCAGTTGGTGACCATGTGTGGCGGACGTTCAGTGTATAGTGTGACGATCGGATCATCGAATTGTTCTTAATAGTGACCCCAGAAATGCGTCAAAATGTCAGAGTCGAATGGATCCGTCGATTGAATTTGTGTATTGAAGAAGGTGGGTGTCACATCGAACAATTATAAGGTAAAAACCTCTGATAAATTTTATGAACGCAAAATGAGTATGACAAATACTAGCAGCGTGTCGATTTAATGCATAGGCGAGTGTAGGAGTTTGAGTAGGGCTAATGCACGTAGTGCTTCATTTTGAACACGCTGTAGTATTACTGTACAGCTTGCAAGAAAGAAAATTGAATTGTAAAAAATCGGAGTAAGGTAAAAGTAGGTGTATGACTACAGTATAATGGTTGTAGTAAGTCATAGACAACATTAAAGTAAATGCACTTGGCAATAAGGAATGAGTCCAGCAACAAGACAGGGAGAGAGAGAGAGAGAGACAAAGCAGGTTGGTCATCGAAGCCAGTCAGCCCTACAGCTCACCACCACAACACTCTTTCAAGCCGGTTGAGTTTGATTCAGCACAATATAACATGGCAAATTACGGGTCATTACGGGCCGTAAAACGATGGTTGAGAAAAACTTTTGTTAATTACAATTTATTAGGCTCAACTTGGCTTCTCCTATTACATTACATTAGATTACCTCCAACTACCACACTACCCATCTTCTATATTACACACAATATTCCTATTAGCTCACATTTGCTCTACGTATGCATTACACTATTTCCTCCTGGGTTCTTATCGTTTGCAACTCAACTATGGTGTACATAATATAACACACAACAACGCTCATCTGCATCAATTCATAGGAGATATCTGTTGTAAAGCTTTACAGCAAAACACCTAATAAATACATTACCTTATTTCTTATACTTACTTGCACACTACACTTCTATAATAGCATCAGTATTTCAGTGTAGAAGTATTCTTTCTGTATTATATACTCTTCTGACTTTATTCTGTGTATAAAATGCCAGGCAAACCACTACTCGAAGAAACTGATTTGGTTTTAGTAGTAGGGAACGTGAATTGGAGTGTTCACTCTGGAAAGGTTCTGTCTTTCATCTGTCTGGATGTCTTGTCAGTGTCTATCTGCATGTGAAATTCATTGCAATCCGCTTTGAAACAGAGATATACCTGCAAAAAAGGAAAATTAAACAAGACATGTTTAAATGCATGTGATGTAAAGCAAGAAGAGCACCAGAGTGCTGAAGACTCTCTCTAACGCCAACTCAAAGTCAAAGCCAAGCAAGATAGAGACAAAGAAAAAACACAACACACAATTATTATTACTTCCCCAATCTGCTCACCGAGTTTATTACATTACTTGATATTTTATTGCACATTATTACATTACTTGTAGTACTATAATGTAGCATAGGAGGATGTGTATGTTGTTCCTCCGTATCATTTTACTTCATCTTTCAGCATTTTACCTTTAAACTCCTTTACAATATACGCAATCGTATATTATGCTGTTTGTGTATATAAGCGGCTCCATGCTTCCTTACATGTAGTTTATAAGCGAGTCGGTTTTCCTTGTATTTGTAGATATACACATGGTATAGATATGTATACGTATGCGAATCGTCAATTGCTCTATTTTTTGTGCATAGTAAAATTTCTTCTAAACCACATCGTGTATTTGTACTAGTGTAATAGTGTTATGTATTATTATTATACTCTCGGTAGCGTACTGAATAACCCGACAAGGAGTGGTTGTCTTATTGCTGTGTGGATGAATGCTTTGGATTTCTTATGATGTATTTATTAGCTGGTTATAGCTTTAACTTTGTTTCAAATCTGTTGTATAGTGCAGATACGTTTCTGACAGGAGAATATGATGCTTGTGTATTAGGAGTGTAGTGCTATTGCTTATTATATGACTGAATGGATAGACAGTTGGAGCTCTTTTGATGAGAATTGTAATAATAGGAGTATGAGTGTGTTGTGTTGTGTGTGCGAGTACTAATCGAATATCTCTTGTAAAAGATTATCAAAATGTATTTTATTTTCTCTGCAGCTCCTGCACTTCACATTGACTTTGTCTTATCGGTCTTTTACATTACATTGTAAAGTATAGCAATTAAACCATCACAGATCCGACAGACTGATAGAATATATATATACATAGATGTGTGTATAAAATAAAGGTGCAAACTTCCATCGGCATATCGCTACTAGTTTTTCTGCTGCTGTTGTTCTTGTTGAACTAATAAATACCGCCTTTCGCTTCTTAAGTTTCAAACTCTTTGCAGTAACAACGCTGCATTATAAAACTTTGTTGGATTATTGTCGGTGTGTATTTTTATTACAAAGCCTTATCTCTCCTGTGTAATTACTTTCGATCGTAATGATAACTGATGCTGACGATTGGAAATCTTCAGATACAAAAAATACGGCAGGTATACAGCTAAGGAGATACTTGGGTGCACTGTTGTCTCTAATTGTAAGTGGGTTCGCGCGGTATGTGATGTTATTAGCGCACTCTTTGCTAATGGGATTGTGCAGATCTCTAACTACCTACTCTTCAAATTAAGACGTTGTTTTCCTTATGAGATTTCTGATGTTTATGAGCAGATTGCATAATGGATAAGCTATTTACGGATTCTTTTGATCGTATCAACAAGTAAACGGATGAGATCCTATTTCATAAACAAACTTTTTTTTTAATAATTAGAGTATTCATCGTTTTTGCCTCAGATTTCATCAACGTCTCAATTTGCTTAGCAATTAATTGTTACCTATATACCAAACATACATTTTGGCACAATCTCTTCACTATATGGACATTCGTAAAGACTGAAATTGGTTAACTGTATGATTTACCCTACATAGGTATATGCATGTTTTGTTATATTTATGACGAGAAAAAATAAAATTAAGTTTACAAACTCAAACTAAGAAATTGCATAATAAGTTGCACGTTTTTTAATGTCTGGCTAATCCCAAATAATTCATTTGCAATGTTCACATATTATTATGTTCGTGCGAAAGATTCTTTGAGTTTATTATTGAAGCGTGTACAGTGCGCAATTATCATTGGGGATGGAAACATATTTATCACTTTAAATTAAGGGAATCGCACTTAAAAACGAGGTCATAAAGCCAACCGACTGAATTCTCATCAGAAATGTTATGCAAAACGAAAATGCTACAAAATGAATACATATATTTGCCCATCACTCCACTGACTTCACTCCACAACAGTACTAATCTCAAGTGTTTAAAGAAAACCAAACAACACAAATTACACTTAATTACATTGCACAGCCATACAATAGAGCACTCTAATGGGTGTAATTAGTTTTTCGTGCAAAAACAATCTCTTCCTGGTTGGAATTACGTTCCTTTTTAACGAACATGCACGCTAAGTGTACAGATCTATAAGCAATTAATCAGAAACGACTTATAATTTTCGTTGGTAGCAAATGTTAATGTCTGTGATCTGCTGTGCACCCAATTCAATTTAATAACAACTCATATTCTACTACACTACCAGTAAATTCACAAAACTCATCTAGTATAATATAGTAATGTGTATGTATACATAATATATATAGTAAGTAAAGTACACAGTATTGATGAAAGAAATTTTTACGTGTAATGAGCAAACAGGTAAAGGCTTATTACTCTTCTATACATAAGTACCTACACACAATAAATGCTTGTACACATAACTCTAAAGTTATTGTTAGTAGGGAAGAAGTAAATTAGAATTAGGCAATTTTGAGTAATTAGCAAAGTGAAGTCAAGCGAGATTGAATGATTCACGTAAATCTTACACGAAAAGATATTGTAGTGTAGTCGATTTGTTGTTCATAGGTTTACACACAGATTGGAAACGACTTGTTGATTATTTACACGAAATGCTTTGCATGTGTAAAGTAAACACTTGCCATATTATCATTCGAGTAAAAAATCGTAGCATCGTAACACGACTATCTGTTTAACGTATAGCCTGTACCTATATATAAAATGTGCTAGGTAAGTATTGTGCCTACTTGTAAAGAAAACTCATTATATACAAGCACATTATAACGTAACAGTGTGGTCAAAGTCAATTGCTTTTAAATGTTCTTATATGACAAGTAATTGGCACATAAGGGATTAGGTATATTCTCATACAGTATCTGTGTAGCTGTACCTATGTATGTATTTACTATTCTAAATGCACCTGTATTGTATAGTAGGTATGCTCACAAAAAATTCTTATTCAATGTTCGTACGTATATCATTACATTAAATCCTACATTGTGGCAGATCATTACAGAGGGCAAGGCAATCTAATTACCAACCATCAGGGTTCGTAATACTAATTTAATTTTTTAATGCGAAACATTAAGGATTTTTCAATACAATCAGTCACAACTTACTACAATATAAGAAATTATAATATATCTTCACATGATGCACGCAGAGAACATCATACTTATTTACATGAAAACACTTACTGGTCCACTACCATATATCTGTGCTACATACAATACACCTCAAAATGTAAATATGACAATCCACCTATATACTATACAGCTTAACACACTTTTAATTCTTTTAAATTACCAACTGCAATATACACATAGTACTTTCCTTATACTTTACCTAGACATTATTTACAGTATCAGAATTTCGTTCATGTGTGTGTACATTAGGATCTCCCTGGTTATATTATACATTATAAGCTTCCAGCTATCTTATCTCAGCTCAAAGGAGGTCCAGCATTTGTTCACAATGTTAATTGAAACTGCCAATCATCCTAATGAAGCTATGCAATGAGTCCTTTCTTTCTCTCTCTCTCTCTATGTACGTTTATACAATATTAAACTGTTGTGCTATGTTATGTTATGGGTTTCTTTTGGGGCTTGACTTTACTTAAGCACATCTGCAGATCGTTTACTTACTACCTTCCTTTATTATATGAAGCACACACACAGAACATTATTATTATTGCTGAGTTTGGTGGTGGTACACTTATTACTACATAATAATTCTATGGTTTTACTTGAGAATGATTGGAAGCGCATGAAGAAGGAAGGGTTAAGTTAAGATTAATATTAACAGAGTCGTACTCTTTAGATATGTTGTTCGCTTGTTGTATTTTGTATGGAATATTCTATGCCTTGTACCTATATACTCATGATTCATTCATTACCCGTCCCGTCCGTTACATTAAGTTACGTAGTAAGTAAATAGCTGTGATATGATATGTGTGGTTGTGTATTAGCAAGTAGTCGTATTCGTATCTTAAGCTAAGACTCCAGAAAAATTCTATGTAAGTATTATGTTGAGTTGTGTGTGTTGTGTGACGAGCTCGAGAGCGGTGAGCTATGCTTTGGTTGAGTTGACTCTACTATTTTTCTTTTCTTTTAGTCTTTAGCATTAAGCTAACATTAACATGCATGAAAAATTCTGGTGGATGTCATTTATCAGAAAATAAATAGTGGCTTGTCACGATTAAAACTACTTACAATGTTTAGAGTTAGTACATACAGAGAGAAGAAGAAACACAAGCCCAAGCCCAAGGGACATGACTTTACTACTAGACTGTCTACTCTCAAGCAATGAGCTTCTCTAATCTCTGACTAACTTGGCCAATAATCTTTAGTAGCTGTGCCGTGCCATGCCAATGGCTATCTCCTATCTATCTCGATGCGTATTATGTGTAGTAAACAGCCTTAGTGTTTTTAACCCACCGTAGCACTCATAACTGCTTGTATACATGTCCATACATTCATTTTATACATGTAGTAAACCGTTCTATGTATAAGTACCTATGCTAAGTGTATAAGTAATAATATCATTGTAATATAAAGGCCAACCTTTGTAGAAAGGTTAATATGAAATTGTTTCTTTCCCTAATGATCAGATTTCATGCTTGACGTATCAAATTAAATAAGAACATACAACGTTAACTGAAAATGAGACTGTGTGTGTATAATACGATTATTATCGTATAGATGAAACTAAAGGTGTATGAAACAAGAGAATGTTACTAAAGTATGTACTAAGTACAAACAAGGGGAGATTATAATAAAAAACATGCGTTTGGGATGTTTGTAATTGATAAATAGTCAGCTGGGTTGGTTGGGTTATAAGTGTAATATGTAGCTTAGTCTTTTTGCTCTTTTCACGAGGAAAACTGCACCTTTTTACCTTTTCATTGAGTGTAGCGTGTTACATTGTTGTTGCTTGTTGTAAAGTTTGAACCCGTTTTGTCAGATAAGTAGTACTATTTAGTTGTGTATGTGTATCTGTGTTTGCATCAAATGCGGTGAAGTTAACTAAGCAGTGTGTGGACGAGAGCTTGTTGTGATTATTTTGGCATTTAGTAACAGATGGTGGAAAATTGCACACCTCATGTGAAGATCTTTTAATTTGATATAGAATTCAATTTGTCATCTTCAGACAGACTCTCGAGTCATGTCACGTCATTTCATTCTTTTGAAATTAATTTGTGAGCCTCCAAGGCTATTATTTTTCTGCTTGTTCTCATTAGCTACGCTTTTAAAGTCTGTATTAATTACCATCTCTGCTCTGATACAATTTATTTGCAGCACTTTTTTGGCAATACTTACAAAGTAATCGTTTCATTTTGATTGGTCGGCCGATTAAACCAAAGGAGAAAAAAATGCAATGCGTAAGCAACAAAATTATCTGATTCAAAGAAAACAAAAGTTTTTCAAAGATGAAGCCGTGCTTTGTAACAACAGCAAAACAGGTTGAAGGGAGAAGTTATTAAGCAAGGAACAAAAATTTTCTTTACCTGTACAGTCACAGTCGGTCGGAATCGGAATAAGAGGTTTTTGTTTCAGTTATTTTAAATAGAAATGTAAATGTGTGGCTGTGTGGTAATGTAATGTAAGAATGCATTGATAAGGGTTGAAGTAAGAGAAAGGGAGATGATGGGTACTTTACTTGCAATATTACAAATGGTAAGGTGGAAACATTTCTTTGGTAAAAGCGGAGAGTGTTGACAACCGAAAGGCGACTTACAAGACTAAAGGTCAGACTACAACAAAAGCACGATGTATAATATGGAACTGAGAAGTTCATAAATGTTTGTCAATACATGCAGCTCTCAGCATGAGACAGAGTCGGTCCTTT
Organism: Pogonognathellus longicornis; assembly: GCA_034694085.1. Taxonomy (NCBI): domain Eukaryota; kingdom Metazoa; phylum Arthropoda; class Collembola; order Entomobryomorpha; family Tomoceridae; genus Pogonognathellus; species Pogonognathellus longicornis. The sequence goes on from JAQFYB010000660.1 coordinate 35,749, forward strand.
GCATTTTGTTCATAGGGATCCCTTGTGTTGTAAGTAACCTGTCTGGAAAACATGAAAATTTACACATTTTAAAAGGTTTCTTGAGAGAAAACTTATGTTTTTTGATGAAGTCCACCAGGGAATATTCGTAGTATGAAACCGATCTCAATGAGACTTTGATTAAGTAAGTAACAAAAATAAAGTAATTCTTCTGATACGAAGGGTCAGCTGCATGAAAGCTTTTAGTTGAACCCTTTGTTTTATACGGAGAAGAGAACCAATCTTAAAATTCAATTAGAAGTTTTACCCTTTTGTTTTGTAGCCTTAAAATTAAAAGTAACCCTGATATCGACAGAATTTTCTTTTCAAAAACTGAAATATGTTTTTTGTACACTAAAGCAGGTCGCAGGGTATCAAACAATGCCTCTGGTAAATATTGTGAATTTAATTTAATTTAAATAAATATTTACAATCTGAAATTGTAGTAAAACCTTGAGCTGAAGTAGAGATAAGTCTTCTTCAGCCATAGTAAAACCGAAAAATTACTATTTCAATTTAGTAAACTCCCTTAATCTTAACTGTGTACGCGATGTACATATTTACTATATTGCCCTGTTCTATATCACATTTTAATAGTAAATGCATTGTCTAAGAGAATCTTTCGTTTATTAAAATGGTGACTACCTTATATCAATACATCATTTTATTTTCCTCTGTATTCTGTATATTATTATAGTATTGCAACTTGCAACAGTTATAAGCAGAACAAGCAGAAGTACTTCTACAATAGTTGGCTTGAATAGTGAAGAGTTCAATAATTTATTTCCAACAGAAATGACTTGTTAAAAAATGTTTGTAAAGAATTTAACAACCCGTCTCTTGTGCAATAAAGGATAAGTTGACATTTGGTACATTGATTATAAAATCTGTTTTATGTAGCATGAATTATATATCGACACAAAGAAAACCTGATACATGTCAGGAGCGCTGAGCGAACAGTAGCAGATTCACATCATTCACTCTGTAAATGATGTGCGAACAAACAAAGATCGCCCAAACCACAAACGGGCACAGCAAAAGACTGTTTGAACGATAAAATCTTTAGGAGGAGAGAAACAAGCCTACCTACCTTTACTTATAGCTTGCCTACGTACATACAAACTAAACACTAAAAACTCCACACACCAACATAATACACGAGTACTCCTATATACAAAGAAGACTGAGGCAGAGAAGACAAGGCAAGTGTTCAAAAGGCGCGTCCGCAGTTCCAATTAAGGAGCAAATAACTCGATAACCAGGAATAAATTAAAGAAGCACCATTTTGTGTTTGTTCTGTAAGTAGGCGTTCCTCATAGGGTCACGAAAAGCTCATTAGCCTTCGAGATTTAATGCAATTAGCTGCTCAATTATCAACTGGCTCCAGAAAATTCCTCCGGCCATCACATTACATATATTATTACTATTACGCTTTATTCTTTACTTTACCTTCTACTTTGCCTTTACCCATCCACTTCTTACAATACAAACCCATAGGAAATAGCAGAAAGAATTAAAGAGAAGCAGCCCAAGCTCATCATGAACCTTTTGACGTTAACTCACTTAAATGCTCTCTCTCTTTCTCTCTCTCTGTCTCTCTTTATACAACAAAGCAAAGAAAAATAACATCAGCACACACTTGAGACTTTTGAATTGCTCATATTAACTTCCCTGTGTAGCGTGTACAAAGGACGAACACCACACTCGTATAGAGTAGTTGAAGAATTGTAGGCAGAAGCAAACAATATTTATATTTTCGTACTTTGTGTGCAGCTCAAGTGAAGTTGAAGCATTGTAGAGAATACAATGTATACAGCTTTAACTAAATACACCGGCTCACATTTTCATTTACATATGCTTTAGGCGAAGCTTATTACTAGAGGCTGGCAAGGCAGTAAGTAAAGTTGGCATGCAATGTTTAATGCACTTCATTTAAATAATTGTGCTCAGAAATACTAGCACTTAGCAGCCAAAATACTTATTCATATGGTAATTAGCTTAGCTTGCTTTTCTAACAAATGATGTTATTCTTTCAAACTATCCTGCTTTCTTGTATCGTAAGTATACTCGCAGCTTTGTTTTGTTCGCATGCCTAAAAATGACAATGAAGCACTGTGTGGGTAAATCTCGGTTTTAAGACACTTCTGATTTGTTACACTATACAAACCAGTATCCTAAGGTTGACGATATTAATGTAACCCATTGAATATTTCATTACTTAATAGACTTGTGTCAAATATGTATGCATAAGATTACCAAAATAGGCTATACACTTTAAAATTTCTTTATAAACTGAAATATTATTAGTCAAATAATAATTAACATATATTATTAACTTTATAGAAGCCTGAATATCCGAAATTTCATGTCATTAAGATGAATGACACACTTCTCTGTGTTAGTAGTTCTGTAACCATTGTTTCATATACAGTTCACTGTTCATTGGTATCAATTAAATAGTATCACATATCATTTTATGTACAAAGTATCCACATTTTATTTTAACAGTAATAAATAATACAGTAGCAGTAGCCTTTCAATGATTTGTTTGTTCCTGATTTAATTATTTTACTATAAACTCTATTAGATGGAAGTCCTTTTTGCTGTCAACATTTAAAGAATTTAATATTACTTTTGGAGATTTATAAATGAAATTGCACTAAACTAACTCAATCGCAAGTTCAGAAGCATTTTAAACTCTTTCTATTATTAGTACCTACTATAAATCAAGTTTAAAGTAGGATTATTTCTCTGTTCATGAAATCATGAATTAATACACAATTCGTTGAAATTTTCGTTAGCCACTTGAGAGTAAATGTATTACGCAATATTTCACTATAAAGCAATCAACAGCAGCATTTCTATTACCATATATTATGAGAGCGATCTACAAAAATATGTTAAAGTAAAAAATGCGCTTAGCACATTAGAATACTTGGAGGAAATTCCCAAATCTTTTTTTAGCTTTACCATCACCGAAAGGAGTAAAAGTAGATGAAGAGCATTGCGTGTTGGTTGGACTGACTATTTCACTCACAGTTCAGTTTGACTTGTTGCTTGTGTTCTTGTCAGGATTTTTTACTTGAATTTCCTAAGCGAGTTAAGAACAATTCTGTGAGATTTCTATACATGCACTAATATCCACTACTTACTTGGTCAACAACAAACTGTTGTAGTAAAAAGGATGTTTCTCTGCGTATATAGTGTGAACGAGGAGACTAATGTTAAGAATGAAGCAGCCTTCGCTCGTTCGTCCGTCTTCGTTTTGCTCTGCTCTCCAGGGGGTCCTTAGTCCCATTATTTCCCATTGCATTAAACTTATTTATTTATTTATTTCATAATTTATAGTTTCAAGCTCTCTTGCGAACAAGCTCAATATATGTACTATCTGCTGTTTTGGTAAGGTTCGTTTAGTTGGTTTGCTTGACGAGAGAATAAATATACTTATAAATTTGAAGCAGTAGGTAGGTTGGTAGGTATATATAGTTATTAACTCCAACTACTTCACTACTATATACACCTTATTAAGTGCACCACCACCTATTCAGTGATTCACGACGGCATGGCATAGCACAAGATAATTTTAAGGAGCAGTCATGCTCCACTATATTATACAAGCTATATTATGTATAGCAACGTGCGTTTTAAATAAAATAAATAAAATATTGCTTGTACAGGTACAGATATACATACTCTATACCAAAACAAGTCTTCCTCCTTCAAAACTCTTTATTTTTCCGTGTAATTCCTACAGAAATAAGAAAAGAAAAAGTCGTGGGCAATCACAAGCAGATGTACGTACTTATATATGTATATACTTTTCAGGTTATTGCAATAGTACGAATACTATTGCTATTGTAATTTAACAAGTGTGCAATAAGTCAACACTTTTCATGTTGCCTCCTCTTATCCTTTGCAGAGTATGCATACAACACATACTTGAAATTGTATTTTTTTAGTCAAGTTTTCCGCTCTGACGGTGCAAACTGCAAAGTCAATGTCAATACCAACTGAAGCGAATCATCTTGTCTTTGAATGCGATAGCGTAATAAATGAGCAAGAAAAGTATGCACACTACGATACAATGAAATCAAATGAAATACATATAGGCAATGCGAGTACAAAAAGTATTACAATACAAGGCAACAACAATAAAACTTTTTTAAGCAAGTCTGTCAATATATTACAGATTTAAAGTGCTACGACGTCAGACATCAGGTCGCTCGCAGTGTAGTCAACTCAGTTGTTGTATAAAACAGAAATGAAATAAAAGATAGTGGTTTAAGTATGCCATCCTTTAGCACAACAGTAATGTACATACTACGTACACAGTACGTGCAATTCAACTACTTACTGTGCTATCAATTGAGCCCCAAGCAGGAATTAAGTAGATGATAATTCCTCAATATTTGTCTGTAAATGCTCATTCTCATTCCTTTTCCAGTTAATTCACTTTTTTCTCGCATTCCCTGCCTCTGCTGATAATTTTAAGAGGCACAGATAGCAATAGCTAAGCCAACTAAACGTTTTTAAACTAGACAGTCAGAAAATAATGTAATCGCATTTTAATGGGTCTGACCATAAACCCGAATTACATTGTCTTGTCGCAAGATAACGGATAGCTAATGGTTTTAAAGATTCCATTCACTTTACCAACACAATACAATACAACAGACGAGTTTGTGTATTTGTTGCGTAAGAGATTGTATAGTATTATTATTGCATACTACTTTATACACTCTAAAGAACGTAACTGAAATATTTGGTATATCCATATCTATAAATACTAAACCTATAGGTATGTCTACAGACACAACAATATTATTTTACTTGTATTACTGGCCGTATGGCTTATATAATAGTAAAAGCGAATCAATAAATTAATGGATTCTTCATGGTATAATTAAATTCCCTTAATGGAGAGACGCGAAGCAATTACTTTGATAGAAAGCGTATGTTATTATTATGACGACGACTTAGTCAGATATTTAGCCGAGAAGATGATTCTCTATTAACACTACTATGTGTATAAGATATACATATTATTATTATGCCGCAAACACAAACACATACAAACACTGTATAATCATCCTTATTGTGTTGTATAGTACTTACCAGTAGTAGTATAGTAGAGAACAACAAGGCAATAAAGTTCATGGTAGACGAGAAACCCGTCAAAACTCCCTGAAGCATTTAATTCAATTTATTTTTGCAATGAAGACGATCCTAAGGAAATCGTTAAATGTGTTCGCAATAATATCAATCCTTCAAAGTGATATGCGATACCCATTAGTTAAGTAACGAAGAAAAAAGAAGGGAAAACAATGAAACAGTCTGTACTAGTAATAATATATGGCTACAGATTAAAGATATATACCATATCTTTCGTATACTTAACTGCTACTAAATTCTAAAGAGATACATAAAATGTGATGAATGGTTTAGCATAGAACAAATCGCCTTATAGTGTTATCCTTGTAGTAATTTTGTTACGACTTATTACTCGCATTGATGTTAAGGATATTAGACGATAGTCTTATGAGAGCTTCTGTCAATAACCTTGGACAATATTTAAAATCGTAAAAGAGAATTGTGTAAATTGGACATTGCCCATATGGTTTATTGTTAGTTAGTTGTTTAGTACCTGTCTCTTGATGCATGCGATGATGGGCATCTATTATATAATAGTGGATAATAATGTAAAGTAGGAGAAGAGTGTGTGTCTGTATAGAACAATAATAATATCATAGTATAACAATAACAAAATAACAACAACAGAACAAAGCGTCTCTGCCGCCCGAAAAGAAAACGGTGTGGTGGACGAGAGATGAAAACTAATCGCTCGTCCAACTGCATCATTCTTGCTTTGTAAAAGTAGTATAAAGTAGTAGTATGTGTAGTAGTAGCAGTGTAGTGTAAAATAAAAGGTATATTTTTGTATGAATGTCTGCACTGTTCTGTACGTAGTAGTAATCCACGGTAATGTTAATGTAAAATTGTAATTCAATAATAAAGACGGCAGTACATCTTAATTTCATTTAATATATCTCATTTTATTGGCAGTAAAAACCGGACTTTCCAGTCATCAAATATGGAACAAGATGGGTGGTGTAATAAACTTTTCGAGCTTCGTGCATGCGATCCACGCTAGAAATCCTTTCTGCTAGTATGAGATAGGAGAATGTAATGTGTGAGTCTAATAAGAAGTTACAGCCAAGTATAGACATTTTTCTTCTCTCCTTATCATATTATATGCTTTTTCTGCTACTTTTAATACCTACATTAAATACAGGTACAGTATGAAATTCAGTAGTTTCGTGTATTGTGCGATAATAGAAAACAGGATTGGCATTAACAGACTAGAAGCATTATAGACTAGCGTGTTTTCTGTTTTTATGTGAATGCGCCTAAAGTCTGAGCTATAGATAATAAGATATCGTTCTACTACTATTTGGCTTTTTTCTATGAGGAAATCATTATTTCCTAACTTTGTTATGATCAACATAATTACGAAAGACTAGGTACCTACTGCATAGACTAGGAATACTAGTAACTACAATAATATTTTCAATGGCAAGAGTAATAAGATCCCTGATGAATATCCGGATATCATAACCGCACCTGAATTTTTGCTAATTATTGAGAATACAAAAAGGCATTATAATGAAAGCACTATAGGTTTTGAACCATAAAATCAAATACTTGTTACACAGTTTGTTCACACTAGAACTGCATCTCTTTATTACTCGATTTAATAATTGCTACATACATACCTGTGTCAACAAATATGTAAGGCAATTGTTAACAGCTCCTGATTCTCTCATCTGTATATTCCACAAGTTATAAGAACGTGAATACTTTTCTACTTACTAAAATTTTAAACTTTGCTCAATCATTTTGAATTGAGGAAGCTATGTTGTAGATACTTATACACAATTTTTCATTTCTTTTCCGAAAGCGTAGATAATGAATGCCTTTAGCGGAGAAAATGTTGTAGAAACGGAATACCCGGAGTTGCGGCTGTCTGCAAGTGGAGACAGAACAGATCGTCTGACATCATCAAAACCGCAGAAGCCATGTCTCCACACAGCAGTGTGTTTCAACTTCAACCCGTGTCTCTCACTCCCTGCGTTTTTCTTCCCAAAACAAAACACTTTTCTGTATAAATCCCTTATGAATTTATTTGTAAGTGTGTAGTGTGTAGATAGGTACTTGTACTTAGTATATTACATACTAATCGAAGAAGCCTAACAACGCACTAAGCCATTACAAACTATAGGTACGCTACATTTTTTATGTACACACATGGATACAGAGTTAAGGTGCGTATAGTGCGGAAAAGTCTGATAAGCTCTTGCAGAGTGTAGGCAGACAAAGTTGCTGCTGTTTTGGTGCGGACGTTGTAATAGTTAAATGTGGTAAGTACATGTAATGATCAGATTAGATTGTGTACCTACTCAAAGTACGACTACCACTGTATAAGAAAATGTGGAATGAGGAAAGTTTCTTGGGGAAGTGAAGAAAGCTGGAAAATATTACATTTCCAGTCCCTTAAATTTGTTACGCAGTGGGGATCAGATCCATAAAACAAAACGGTTACATCCAATTATTTCTTTGTTGCTTGTGCCTCAACCTCAACTCTCCGTTGCGTTGCGTTGACTCACGAACGCATAGTAAGTAATTTGTGAAGCAAAGGACTTCCATACTACTTGTACAAAAGTAGTTTATTAGTTGTAGGTACCTACTTCTTAGCCTGTAGTTTACTAGCTGCGTATGATAGTAATATAGTCGCTTAATATAGCTTTTTCTCAGAATTCTTAATCCTCCTTGTTAAATCTTCAATATTACTACTTGTTATGTAATAAGTTTTATTTTCATCTGGAAACATAACTTCGTTCAGGCATATATCAATCTTTTCTTTAATTCCTTTACTTTTTCCCCTCATAAACTTAGTGAGTTATCTTTGAACACAACAATATTCATGTGTAAGTTTACCCACTTATATGCTTTTGCTGATGAAAAAGCATATTTTCTTACTCGTTCATATAATAGGTCATTCGGTCTTAATTAATTTTGCTGGTCTCAGTGGTAATTTCAGTTCAGTGTTATTTTCAGTATGTTCCGGCCAATAGAACCTCAGTCAGGGTGACAACAAAAAAGTGCATAATGTCTATACATTGTGTTACCAAATTGTACTGTTTTGCAATAAATGTATGTATTGATAGGATAACCTCTTATTCTTTATTAATTAGTTTAGCTTAGCGTTAAGTAGGAAGCATGTAGATAAGTAGTTAGCATATTAATTGAATGTAACTCGTAAACAGCTACTATACTGCAAGTTATTACTGTTGCAACATAAATCAATTGTTACTGTTACCGTTAAATCTGTGACACAAGATTTTAAGATTACTAATTGATTTAGAACGTATTTAGCCGCTGTGACAAATTCATTGTATATGCCAGCGAAGCTGAATATTGAGCTGGAAAAATATTTAGGTAAGCACAGTCGAAGCAATTTGGTGAGGTTGATTCCTTTTGCTGAGTCTTTGCGGGACAGAGCACGACGTGACTGTAAAAGATTCTCTGAAAGTACTTATCTCAAGCAACAACTCAGCCCAACAACTCGTTAGATTTTACTGATGAAATTTATATGGAAAGTTTTACCAAGACTTATTGACCTTTCTGACCCAGAGAAATAAACAAGGAGTTTGAAGTGGGAGAATTATTGATATTAGAGAATATGTAAGAAAGAACAATAATTACATTAGTGGAGTCTGAGGTTCCTTTTATGAATTGGCTTGCTTCAGCTTAGCATAAAATTAAAGCTGCCTTTACCTTTCTTACTTTAGGACTACACTACTAGGACGAAATGAACTGGACTTGAACATGACATTGTAACCAGAATTTGAGTTAGAGCATCTCATTTCATCTTTAAATTTCCACGAGTGCATTACAAACCTTTGTGTACGTACATTATTGAGTATAGCACGTAGTGTCTGTGTATATATGAGTTTATGTTAAGGTAGTGCCTTTACAATAATGTTTTGTTCACCACGTTCATGTATATCTTCCTACGTAATTTTTCTGTAATTTACAACCTTAGCTAATAATTCAATATTAGTAATGCAATGCTCAGCTCGAGACTCGTCTTATTAGCTTAACTCAATTTTGACTCATGTAAATAATTTAGGAAATGGTATGATATGACATGCTCAACTACGTGTGGTGTGAGTCATAGCTAAATTTTCTACTTTGCATTTATGGACTACTCACACTTCATCAAATCCAAAGAAGAAAATCATCAAACACGACATAATTTATAAAACAACATGTTTGAATTCTATATATTATGAATTCTGTACCAGCTAAGTTCAATCAATAACGCAAATACACGCAAACATTCTACAAAGATGTATTTATACCAACTCCTTTATAAAACAAAACATTGAAACTTATTGGGCATAAACATTTCCTTTTCCTACATACAATATGCATTGTGCAGTTTACATGATTACATTCACACACAACACAGCAACAAAAAATAATAAAAGAGCTGTTGATATATTTATATGCATGTAAAATGCCTACCTACTTATATGCATTTGTTCTTCATGACATAAAATGCTGGGGAAATGTTTCTTGACTTATTTGTAAATAGTGTATTTACATGCAGTCGTGCTCACTAAACGCTCCTTCTCACACAAATAGTTGGCGATTGAAGTGAACACAGAGAGATGAGACAGAACACACTTTACATTTCACAGAGTCGACAAGCGTTTAATTGAATTTGGACTCCCCATGGCTCATCTAAACAATCAATCGGCTCTATAAATTATTTTCCATGCAGTGAGTCAAGCAGTCTGTCCCGTCTAATATCGCTACAGCACACAAGTGAATCTTGAGCTACTTTATTTTCATTTAATTTACTTGCTTCTTAACAATCTGACAGATAGATTGATAATTTATTGCTTTTACACGGAACATCCTTTGATACACCTTAGTTTAGTGCTGGCATACAATTCTATTTTCCATGTACACACTACCACTTCAAATAAAAATATTACTAGGTGCAACAAAAGTCGAAAATAATTTTCTGTAACAAGACTTGAACACTTAGTGTATCTGTAATGAATAAAGATTGTTCCTTACATAGGTATGTAAATAGTTTACCATGTGTAAGGTAGCAACAAGCGATACAAAGATTTTGTCTCGTTAAATGAACGTCTTTTCTATTAGGTACGTATTGAAATTCAGAATTTCATGTTTGATTTCCTAGAAGTTGTAATTTAGCTCTTAATAATGCATAGCACTTGCTTTAACAGGTGAATACAGATACACTTACCAACTTGATGCATATATAGTGAGTAAATAAAATTTTCTTACTAATATATTCATGATTGAGTAAAGCTTGTGACTTTGATAAATTACTTGAATTCAATAGATACCGTCAGATATGCATGTACATATAATACACAGAAATACACACAGATTGAATATCAAATTGTCTTACATGTCTTGGCTAATTGTTTTGTGTAAGTTCGTGTACTACCTAAATGTACATACAAGCCCACAAACAATTACAGAATATATTGTCAGACTGAGGAATAATCAAAGAGATATAATATGCTAATACTCCCTCTGCATCAATATAAATGCATATCATTTCATTTGATATCATGACTACTGATTAGTACGTGATTACTAAATAGCAATTATCCCAACACACATAATATATACATGTAAGAGCATAGGCAATAACAATATATGGAAATAAAAAAGTAATAATCATTTCGATTGCTGGTAGGAACACATGTGTAATGTACTTATTCACAGGTAATTACTTGCAATGCATTTAGCAGTGAATATCAATAAGCAATGATTTCCTTTCACCTTTTCATTGACAACATTTTCCTTCGTGCCTTTGTAGTTGCCACTGTATTACATTTTGCCACGTACTGCTAGTGTATGACTTGTCACATGCAAGCAAACATTCAATTGTTGAGTTACAAATAATAATGTAAGTACCTGGTAGCTTTTTCGATTGCAATCAGTTGGATATTTTTATTGACAAGGTGTCGTACATGACAAATGCAATACAATATACTAACCAATAATGTACTCTGTACACATACTAAT